>RHLP01000006.1:0-232286 GCA_003719405.1 Aspergillus incahuasiensis
CCCCTACCCCTACCCCTACCAACACGGATCCCACCTCGTCCGCTCTGTCCTCCGCTGGGGTTCCGTCGTTTCTGGATCCCGCTGGGCCCATGTGTCTTTGGCATACCGAGACCGCGACGGCCAGGGGGGTTGCTTCCCCCACGGCCACTGCCACGACCGTTCCCACGGCCTGGACCTCCCCTCCCGGATTGAGAGGAGGATTGCCGATTCCCAGAGGCAGCGTTGTTGCCATTGTCGTCATCAACATCCATCTCGTCGCCATGAACGGACTTCTTCTTCTGCGCCTGCGCCATCTTGATCTTTCCGCGCTGACCGCGACGGATGGCGTCAGGTCCGGCAACAGCCTGAACGTACGCGTTGATCCCACTCTCGCCGTTGTCACCGTCCCCGCCTGCCATATCAACATCATCGGCGTTCTCGTCCCCGCCTAGAAGCAGACGGCCGTCGGGACCGACCTTGGCAGAGCGCTTGCGACGCGATCCAGGACCTGTATTGAGGAAGCGAACGCTAGGCTTTGAGGTGGAGATGTTGGCGAGGGCATCGGAACCAAGCAGATCGAGCGGATTATCTTCAGGAGAGAGTTCACGGATGTACTGCTCGCCCTGTTTGCCCTTACGGCCTTGCTTGCGGCCTTTCTGGGCGTGTGTAGTTCCTTCGTCGTCAACGCTGATTTCGCTGGCGTCGTCGTCACTGTCAGATATGTCCGAGTCGTAGACGGCCTTGTCGAAGGCATTGCCGAAAGCCTTAGTGTTCTTTTCGGCGGTGCCTCGACCTTCGTCCTCGTCCTCGTCTTCACCGGCTTCGCCCTCCTTTCTCTTCTTCTTGCGGCGCTCGCGGAGCTTCCGGATGTTGACTACGAGCTTGCGGTCTGCTTCGCCAACTAGCTCTTCAAGTGGGGCAGCTCCAAAGCGACGCATCAGTCGGTCGAGAATACCCTTTACCTTGCTTTTGAGGCGACCACTGTGTTCTTTGCTCCATACCATTAGGTTTGGTACCAGGGTGTTCAGACGGGGGCGCAGCTCCTCGTCAGATAGTACGACAACGGCCACTTTAATGAAACCGAGCACGGATCGAACGATCTCTCGGTTGTTGCTGGTAAGGAAGAGCTCCACAGTCTGGACCAGGTCCTGCCGCATGGCGGACTGGATCTGCTCGTGGTAGTCGAAGAAGAGTCGCGACAGCGCGGTGACTGAAGCGGCGACCATGTGAGGAGAGCTACCGGCGAGACCAGCAGATACCATTGTGAAAAATTCCTCGAGTGTGGCAGATGCATCGGGAGCGTTATCGGGCATATGAGGAACAAGAGAATTTCGGATCATCGTACCCGGTGGGTTCAGCTCAGAGTCGGTGGTGCGTTTGGCAAGGTGAATAAGCATGTCGAACGAAGCGGTGCGAGCCTTTTCATTACTCTCCTTGCAGCCTAGTACAACCTCGGAAAGAATGGAAGGAATGAAGTGAAGGTCAGAGGTAGGGAGATGTGAGACGAGTTCGTGGATAGCGAGCATGCGATCCCGGCGCGCGGACGCGGGTGTCTTGTCGGCCGTAGCAAGCATGAGGCTCTGGAGCTCTGCGTTCCGCTCCTTAAGCGCAGCAGCTCCTGTCTCGGTTGAAGCCAAGCGGGGAATCAACTTGTAGGCCTTCTTGATTAGTTGTTGGTCACTCGTGCCACCATTCAAGACTGCTGCGGCAAGAGCGAATAGGGTAGCAAAACTCGTGCGAGGTAGGTATATTGACATTGCGATGACAAGGTCAATGAGCGTGTGGGAGGTTGGCGGCATCTTGTCCTTGGACTTCGCGGCTTGGTTGCCTTGCTTAGTTGCTTCCTGTTCCGAAGTTACCGAAGACTCAAGCATTTGAGTCACTCGTTCAAACGTTTCGTTCAGTTCCTGCACATTGTTAGTCAGGAATAGAGATGCAGCAAAAGGGAGTATACGGACGTTTTCAGGTGCAATGCTGAGATAAGCATTGATACATTGAAGGATGAAACCACGGTAATGCGGCAATGTTTGGCTGTACACATTGAAGAGGACTGCCAACAGGTTGCTAGCAAAGCCAGCGAGGTGATCAAGGTTCTTCTTTGCCGCCTCCTTCGTAATCCTGCGCTGCAGAATCAGATCGTCGCCCTCGGTCTCAACAGACAGAATGGCCTGGTTGGATTCAACCAGGTTCTGAAGCGCCCTACATACGTCCACTCGCAGATCACTCTGCTTGTACAGGATGTTAGACAACAATTCCGCGAAGCTCTGATCGAACGATTCGGTTAGGTCAAGCGGAAGCTCGCAGTATCCAGGGAGAATAGCCCAGGTTTGCTGAACAAGAGTTTCGAAAATCTTCACTTCCACAGACTTCTCCGCGTCCGTGTACTCCATGACCTTCTGGTAAAGAGCCTCACTAAGGGGGACGAATTCCGAACGGAAATGACGTAGGTTGGTGTTGGTGACGCTGTCACGGAGGATCGGGAGGAACCAAACTCGACCTGGCTGGCCGGCTTTCTGTTGGACCAGGTTGAGTGGCAGGATCTCTAGAACAGCTTGAGGGCCCATGGCTTCGACCGCGGCACCAAGGACATTGTCCGCCTCCTTCTTTCCCTGGAAGGCTTCATTGCCGCGCAGTTCGCCAACAGTCCGGACGACATCATCCAGGAAGGGGCTAGACTGCCATTTGAAGCTCTCAAACATGGCAGCGCAGACATTGAAAACTTCCATCCATGCAGCTTGGTACTTCACTGAGAGCAAGTCCATCGTTGACTTAGCGAGCTTCTCCAGAGTCTTCTCGTCGTAGACGGAAGGCTCAAGGATGACATTGGCCGGAATACAGTTGGCGACAAACGACACCAAACACTCGGATGCAGAGACTCGGATGTTGCTCGACGGGGACGCGAGGTAGCTGGAGATCATGTTGAATAATTCAGGTAGTTTCTCAAATGTATCTTCGGGACTGATCTGGGCGGAAACGTCGTAGCCGCGGGACAGCACAGCAATCCACGGAGGCAGAAGTTGTGAATCGTTCTGAGCGGGCTTCAGCTCGGAGATCGCCTCGAGAAGGCGGGGAAGTTTTGACGATGTAAATTCGTTGGCCATGCTGGAGAAAATAACCTCGAATACCTCGAAAGCACCCATAGTGATATACTCGTTGGTCGATCGGGAGGCATTCATCAGTAGCTCACACAGCGGCTCGATCTTCTTGCTTGGCCATCCACCCGATGCAACCGCAACCGTTTTGACCAACTGCAAAGAATGGATCACGAGAGGGTCATGGTTCTCCTTTTGAGAGTCGTTGCGTCCGCGCTTCTGTTTCGATGCAGCGGTGATGCTGTCGCCAAGGGTTTTCAGCGCTGATTCCGCGCACATATCCGCAGCCGGGTGGTCGAGAGAGGGGCTCGGCGGGGGGTTCTTGAGGACCTTGATCAAGGCATCTTGTGCCCCCTTGCGGACCTTCGGACGATGGTCTACAGACAAGCTGAGTAGTCCCGCGATGGCCCGACGGGGTCCAACCTGCGTATGGGGAAGATTCCACGCCGCTGCATCCTGTGCGATGAGCAGCGACTCGAGGCAGCCAATAGATGGTCGGAGAAGGGGCGCATCGACTTCTGGGAGGGAGAGTGCGGGCGCAAGTCCGGTGAGGATCTGGGAGAACTTGGCCTGGAGGATCGGCGCGGGGACATAGTTGGTGGTGATATCGAGGAGGTAGACGACAGAGGTCGCTAAATCTTTATTAACGATGCCCTGCGCGGCAGACAGCGATTGTGAGAGAAGGGCCAAAAGCGCGGCGAAATAGGCAGTGGCTGAGAAGTCTGCTTTCTGATCCCGTAGTGTGTCCTCTACAGCGTTCAGCACCACAGCAGTCTGAAAATTGTGGTTAGTATTGTAAGAGAGAGGCTGCGGCGGGCTGGCACGAACATGGTGCTGGTTCTGCAGTTTGGGGGACTTGATCCTCTCGAGCTTCTCGGCCAGGGTCGCCATGATGAGCGGATCGACCGACAGGCGAATTGAGAAGCCGGTTTTCAAAGAACCTGAGGTTGGCAGGGCAAAGAAGCGGCGAGAGTTGAAGAAGTTTGCAGGGATTGCGGAGACTTTTTTGTGGTCGAAAAAAAAAGGTACAGATTCTTGGCGTCACGGTATCGATAGCAGGCGATAAGTGAAAGTCACTACTTCAAGATCTACAACAGCCATAAATTGTGCAGTTTTGCCTTATGATACAAGCGTACGGATCGATGATTGGGATTATGCAATGGTATCTAACACTGAGCACAATTGGTTGACTGTCATAGCTGTCTCACTGAGGTCGTTCAGGCATCAAGGCTTCATTGGCAACACCGCTAGTTCATACAATGGGCAATACATACACTAGGAACTGAGTCGTGTATTGGCATCATATCATCGCGCATTCATCTAATCTCTATTCACGGGTTTTACCCGTGAATTGCACTCTTATACCCTGTATCTCAAGGGCACCGCCGCAACCCATCTCGTCAATTTCCATAGTCCTTGAACTCGCAGCCTCGCAATGCGATTCGGAATCCGCAGGTTGAGTGTCCGAAATGGCACCACATCAATAACAAACTGTCTTGCCTGGCCATGGCGACAGCCCATCAGTCTGTGACTCGATCCTTTGGGTGATAACGGGTGGTTGATAGCCATATCCGTTCATAGGTACCGTTCGAGGCGAGCCGCATGAATAGACGTTAACCATTCGGCGGAGGGGAAAAGCAACAATTCGAACGTCGATTTATGGAACGATCTAGAAGAGGATTTCACCGCTATGTTCAGCCTCAAAGCCGAGCCCTTGTAGCTTGTTATTCCGCTTCTTGTCGTGCGACTTTCGCTCGTTGTCTTCCTTTTTCTTCATCTCAAAGACTTCCTCAAAGGGCGCTTTTATGAGGTTCGGTGGGATGTCGTCCTCCTTGTCAAGGTCCTGCCAACAGAGAATCAGACCGGTTAGCCATACTGCCTGTATATGAGGTCATTAGAGGCCATACAATTTCACCCAGCAGCAACACGTTTTCTCCTCGAACCAAGAACACCCCTCGATTAATATCCGTGTAGAAGTTCCCTGCATACATACGTTCTATCGTATCTTGGAGGACGAGGTTCGCTGATAAGGGTAAGGTCAAATGTTAACGGACGTCGCAGCCGAGCGACGAGGCGCCTATCGGAGTCTCCATACCGAATTGGTCCCAGGTCCTCAGAACGCCTATTAACTTCCTCCCATCTCGCAATACCAGAACTAGCTTCTCTGGAGGATGTCAGCTCTGTAGGCGCAAGGTCAAGATGGCACACGCACTATCTGTCAAGTCTAACAATTGCGCCGCAGTTGTGAACATCTGAGGTGGTAGTTGAGGCGGCCCATGTGTCATTGGTCCTAAGTTGCCCTGAGGGGAAAACCCCTGGGGTGGGTTGCCGTGCGGAGCAGCATTAGGGGGGTCATTGATCGATAATCGCTCCATTGTGTCGCCGGATTGCGGCTTGGATTCGAGGCGCGGGGAGAAGCGAGGAGAATCGACCGGTAGTTGGAGCAGGTGGGTATGCCTGTAGGATGTTCACAGGGATATCTTTGAATGACTTTCAGATTACTGCAGTTCGCGAGAGCTATCTTTGCGTCAAGAACCTTGCACGTCGGGTAGTAAAAATGACGCTGACCTCCAAGCTGCTGCTCTGGGCTGGGCGCCTTTTGCAACATCCATCGGATCGGATGTGGAGCGAGCATGTTTGTCTTGTTTGTTCTGCTGCCAACACGCTTGGACTATGTAACTTGGAATCAGCCTTCGATACTCTTTATGTTTTTTATATTTCGGTTTTGACTTTGATTCTTCGATTTCGTTTACTTAGAAACTAATCGTTGAACAGCCATTACTTACTAAGATCTTTGACCTACTCATGTCGTGCCAAAATGTAGTACACAAATAGGCATTCTGCATACCACAGGAGGGGACTGAGAACTATATATTTCTGCCCTTACAAGCTAACAACTAATATAGCAGACCATGAAACTACTAAGAAGTACACGAAGTACTAGAGGCTCCCAAGTGACCACATTTAAGCTGGAATGAGATTCGAGATGTGGGGGATTCTGATCGACTTTGATCCTCTCATTCCCTTCGACGCTTAGACGCAGCGTAATGTAGGGTAGCGCGCAGTGCAACCACGAGAGATATATACATCACACCGGCCGATCGATGACCTGATCGGTGTGGGCGAATACGAGTGTTGCGGGGCAGTAATGAGATACATCCATATTGCGCTTCACCGAGTCTTGGCTTTTCGAGGAGAGGCGACGTCGCAAGGGATGATTCGGACATGTTATAAGCATAGCCCCTTTCCCAAAAGGTTTTCGCCCTGGTTACTCAATCCAAACCTTCCATCATAAATAATACAAGCATGAAATCATGGACACAAGAGAAGGAAATGCGCTAAACCCGCTAAAACATACAAATCATCAATACCGCTGGAGATGCTGGCTGTCGTTTCATCCAAATTGTGGAGGATTGATATCTCCTTCTGCATCGCTTGCGGGTCGGACAAATAATGGATGGAATGTGCTGAAAATACTGACCATAGACAAGTGCCAGGGATAGCGACAACGAGTCCGCATTGCTTACGAGACATTGAAACCTCGTCGCTGTCCTCGCATCCTGTCCTCCCGTCGACGACTATATGGAACACAGTATGGCTCATCCGACGAACCGACACTTGCACGGACCGTGTCTTGCCGCCGATGATATGCTGGGCTGGATGGCTGTGGTGCAAGCTGCATCGCCTTGAACTGGTCAACGCTGATCACTCTCAGATTATAAAGATATCGCATCAATTCAAAATCAGGCCGACTTCCTGCGAGACTCTGGCCCTGTTGATAGTGGGCTATATCCACATGTTTTAGCATGAGATCCCATGCTCTTTGATGGGGAGTGCTGCTGAAGCGCTCCGATGGACACAAAGGGCAACGAGCCGTGTCCGGTGGTTCATGTGTCCGAAAATGGCTTAGGACATGCGTCTTCCATTGCTCACAGTCCTCAAAAGTATCATGGCAGTCTAGAATGTGGAAGAGGCAGATATACACTTCCTCTTGGCGGGAGAGCTGTGAAGACGGCGGAGAAGGAGAACGGATATGCGGTTGGAATATATGATCAGGGGGCAATACAAGTGCTCCTGTATCGTCTTCTTCCAAGATACCGCTGCCGATTATCCCCGATGCCCACATGGTGCGCAACGACATACTCGATGGGGTTGAGCGCGAGGAGGCGCTATCAGTCGACAAAGACGGGACAGCTGCTGCGGAGTCCGGCTTTAACCTTGTCTTGGACGCAACACCTGGCGCATCGGCGCAGGGCTTCCTCGAGACTTCTTCTTGCGCCATTTTACCTGATGCCAAACAACCGATTTCCAAGGCTGGGTTTGGAAGCACTCTGGGTGAGTATCAAGACGCGATACTGTTGTGGACAAATGGCCAAGGGATCCTGCTTTCAGATTCTTAGTCTGCGAACGGCGACCACAGAGGCTGCTCCGAAGTGATTGCGATGCCATTCTCCAATGCCTGACCCTGCGGGGCAACATATTGGGAAAATGGAAGCATGTCGACGGAGAGCAGTGCGAAGGAAGGGCCAGCTCATTACCTGTTAACAGTGATGTTGTTGACGCAAAACAAGCAGATACACGCGACCTTGCTGGACCGTTTTTGCTTTTTCTTCTTCCGAGACCGAAATAGACTCGCCAGCAGACATGCCTAATCGAAGCGGGCGGCTGCATCAACTACATGGGCCGAGATGAGGAGGAGCAAGTCAGTGGCCATGGTTGGATTGAAGCAGCATCCAAAGCAAGCAGCCTGTCGGCGGAGGAGAAAGGGATTAAGAAGCGAGCGGGAAAAACTTGGACGGCTCGGAGTGAATCAGACTGGATGAAGCCCGGCAGCGAAATGCGATGAGATGAGCAAATGAGGGGAAGGCCCAACTTAGGGCTGATTTTCGAATTAAGGACAATTAATCAGGAATCTCAGCTGCGAAGACCCTCGACTCCAAGATTGCTTGACTGCAGCTATAATGTATTTAGACTATAACAACCTCCGCTATAACGACGGGCCTGCTCTGGTACTGCTGGTGGCCGTCCTATCTATCGTGATACCCAACGGCCACGAAGGCGGTGTGCTGCTGCCAGCTTTACGTCACGTGAAGGCCACCGCTCGCTCTGAGGGGCTCTCCGCGGCGTTTGCTTGTGCTCTGGTGTCAACCCCCAGCTGCCTTTCATGCCCTTTCTACGTCTTGATGACCCTTTGTGCTGTTGATTATGAACACTGCTGGTCTAGTTGTTCGACCGTGAGAACGTGTGGCCTCCGCTGCCTTTAAACATCGACCTACTTTTATATCGAACCCCCCAACTTTCGCGAACACAACAACAATGAGCCAAATATTGACAGCTCCACAAGCGGAGGCGCTGTAAGTATTCCACACTCTCTATTATGCTAGGGGTCCTGCTGAAGATGCGCAACTAGGCACAAGGCCATGCTTGCCTATCTTTCCGTGATAAATGCGCCCCAGACTGCCGAAACGCTACGCGCAGAGCTTCAATTCGACGATAGTTACAATGAGACCACATGCAAGAAATTTGAAGGGGTATTAGAGAAAAAATGGACGGGAATTGCCCGACTGCAAAGAAGAGTACGGACCGAAAGCACAGGGTTATGTTGCTGAGAGGAGACTGTTGACCCGGAGTGCAGATAAATGATCTAGAGGTCGAAGTCCGCAACCTCCAGGCTGAACTTGAAGCCTCACCGTCAGTGGCCCGTTCGAAGAATCAGGACCCGACCAATTGGCTCCCCAAGCCGTCATCGACACATACCTTGACATCACACCGAGAGGCCGTCACATGTGTTGCATTCCATCCAGTGTTCACATCGCTAGCTTCAGGTTCCGAAGATTGCACGATAAAGGTTTGGGATTGGGAACTTGGGGAAATAGAACGCACCCTGAAGGGGCATACAAGGGGTGTCTCGGGACTTGATTATGGCGGGCAAAAGGGAAATACTTTGCTAGCATCCTGTTCGAGCGACCTCACAATCAAGCTATGGGATCCAAGCAAGGACTACGCGAATATTCGAACGTTATCTGGCCATGACCACTCAGTCTCGTCCGTGCGCTTTCTGACATCCAACGAGAACCACCTCATCTCCGCGAGTCGGGACGGAACGCTGCGGGTGTGGGATGTTTCTACAGGATTCTGTGTGAAGGTCATCAAGTCTGCGACAGAGGCCTGGATCCGAGATGTGTCGCCTTCATATGACGGGAAATGGCTTGTGTCAGGCGGCCGAGATCAATCAGTAACGGTTTGGGAGGTTTCGTCGGCAGAGCCAAAGGCCACGCTATTGGGCCACGAGAACTTTATCGAGTGCTGTGTTTTCGCACCTCCGGCAAGTTACGAGCATCTAGCTACCTTAGCTGGACTCAAAAAACCACCTCCTGCTACAAGCTCCTGTGAATTTATTGCAACCGGGGCCAGGGATAAAACCATCAATCTCTGGGAGGCCAGAGGAAAGCTGATTAAAACCTTACACGGCCACGACAATTGGGTTCGAGGGCTACTATTCCACCCCGGTGGAAAATATCTTTTTAGTGTTGCGGACGATAAAACAATACGATGCTGGGATCTATCCCAGGAAGGGAGATTGGTTAAGACGATCGCTGGCGCTCACGAGCACTTTGTTAGCTGCATCAGATGGGCGCCCAGCCCTAATAGCGACAGTCCTGAAGAAAAGGCCGGCAAAAAGGACGCCGCTAAGCATTCGTTCCGGTGTGTTATTGCAACAGGGTGTGCGGATAACTCCGTACGAGTTTTCAGTTAAAGTCATGATCAAACACAGTCACGATTCGGTACGGTGTCTAGGTTCGGGTCCGGAGGTGTATTTCTCTTCCTATCTTCGTCTGTCTGTCTTGAACGGATCCTCCGCCCTTCTCAGCAAACTATTCTTTCTATATCCCCCTTTGCACTTTTGAGTTGAATTTTCAGCAAGCTTACGTACTTACTTTACCTACCTTACCTGTCTACTTCCAACTTTCCAACTCTCTTCCCAGTACGTTGTTTTATTCCCCTTCTTGAAGAAGACAGTCCTACCTTTCGCCTTCTCTTAACTTTCTTTCTCAATTTTAAGTTCTTTCAGCATTTACCGACGGAGCAGATCGCATGGGACCGGATGTACTACTTGCTTATAAGGTTGGTTGGTCGTTGGCTCGGTTGGTTGACATTGAATCCATCACATTATATATTGTACATAAAATATTCCTTCAACACCCATTCTACTACCCCCAGACTCTTTTGCTGCAAGTAGCAACAAGCCAAAAGGAAATATATTTTCAATGGTATCTATCTAGCTTGCCTGGCATGAGACATGGTCTTGGCCGGCTAAGGATGCACAGGATGTAAATAATGAAAACAAATGGACTAAATGAGAAATTGGATGAGATTCGAGATTGTGATTTGATATCCTCCCTCCGACGCCGAAATGCAATCCTGGCTAGGGTACACTAGCTAAAAATAAGATTGGTGGAAATGACAGGGAAGAAAGAAAATCATCCAGAACCGGACATGGGTATCATGTGAAGAGAAGAGCAATGAGGGTAAGCAAGAAAAAACCAGAAATTAACCCAAGCAAGCGTATACAACCAATGTATGCCTTATCTTTGTACAGGGGCGCATCACGAACGCCGGGCCGGACAGGACCAGATTAAACTGGCAACTTTCGCTGAATGGACACAGTGTGTGGGCAATTCCGTCATGGTTGGAATTTTAGTCGGAAATGCCTTCCGCGACCTTCTTCCCGGACTTTGTATAGGAATCGTGCGATGGCCTCCTGCTCCACGAGACCAGCACTGTTGAAATGTTTGCGGACGGCCGTGGCGAGCTGGGTTTTAGCCACACGGTCCTGCCCGACAATATGATTTATTGCGCTCTTTCCGTTATGAGTGCCGAATCTCTTTGAGGAGGTGTTATTGGTGACTCCGCTAATGCCATTGGGGCGACCTCGGCCATGGTGTGGTCTTGATGCACCGTTCATCTGTTGAGGAGCGTGATTTTGGGCCCGCTGGGCAGCAATGGCCGTTGGTGACAGCAGCCCAATTCCTCGTGAGAGAAGATTGTGTGAATATTCGCTGGAGTGTGCGCTAGGGCAGGTCAACTTGTAGGCGTGTCGGTAGGAGTGGAGGAACTCGAGAGGCATCTCGGACCAGGGGATCTGATATGATTAGCATTGGTAAGCAAGAGCCATTATTGTAATGGACATGAGTTGAGCGAAGGAAAATGATGTGTCTGTGGGAAAAAGGCCCTTGAGTTTGTCCGCCAACGTACTCTTGGGGGGTTGTCCGGTTCGCCTTGTGTAGCGGGGGCGCTGGTGACATTTGTAGTGATTTTGACTTCTCGAGAGACAGTACTTGTGGTGACGCTATTAGCGCCTTTTCTGCCTTTAGCTACTGCTGCCTTCAGCTCCTTTGTCGTGGTGCTGGAAGCTTCGGACCGTGAGTCGTCTTGAACGGCTGTAGTCCGCTGGCGCGGGGGCGCCATGATAGATAATGAGTTTGCGGAGGCCTAGTTAGGAGATGGAGGGGGAAATCGAAAACGTCCAAGAATCTATAGCGCGATAACAGTCTATCAAGAGCAGCAATTACAATTGAAGCAGAAGACAAGCCAGGGTGAGTCTCATGGGCTCCAAAAGCGTGGATGAGGAACTTTTTTGGCTTTGGCCCCGGGCATTTCTAGGCGGCGAGACGCGGCAGAATCTCGTGGCGCGACATCATCAGCCTCGCCCGATGCGGTAATATGACGAAGCTCCCGCTGTGCCGGCAATCTGAACAGCCTCCCATATTTCTCTTGGCTTGCTCAGGCCTACCTTCTTGAATTGTTCCTCAAAAGCTTGCCTGTACCTCTTGTCTAGGAAGTGATTTGATGAGGGAAGTGAGGAAAGTGTTTATGATCTGGAATCGATAGATAAGATCGACGGTGTGGTTCAGGAACCGAGGGTTGGCTTATCCCATAAAGTGTGGAGTAACAGATGTTGACGTTTTGACAGGTTGAGCCTGATATCTGCTCAATTCAACCTCAACCCTTCGCGCTTGAAATCAGTGCTTGAAGCGAAGAGGAGAATAATAAGATGCCTTGGGCCCATGAACCTTCAGGTCCTGATATGGCATGTGATAGTCACCGAGAGAGATTATTCTTCTGTATCTTGAATCTCCTCTAGGCTCCCGGGGTCTTCTCCTCCGCGAGCCAAGAGCTGCACGCCATTTTGATTTTGAGATCCGGCTGGAGGCTGGAGTCAACTGAATTTTCTGCTCACCGCTAACTCAAATGCGATATCCACACATAGTCGCAGACCCATACCAACCTTGCAAGGCAGGTCTCAGCCTGACCCGGGAGTAAAATTTCCACCAGAAGAATGGGCGTTCAACTCCAGAATTTTCAAGGAACTTGACTTGTTCGAAACGGCTTTTTGCAATGGAGCCTGCCCACATGAGCCATATTCCGAGCACCTCGTAGAAGAGACGATGGGATAAAGAGACAGCCGAGGTATAGCCGGACCGTCAGATACTGCAGAGCGGATAGTTACACGACTTCTCAAAAGGGTAATGCCGCTGTGAACCTTGGAAGGGCATCAGGATGACAATTATTTCTAACGGGCAAACAGCCGGGGTTATCGAACCCTCTAGCCTCAACCCTGGTCGAAATTGTGAAGATAACGCCGGCTGAGTTTCCCTCTGCGGCGAGCTCAGGCCACCACGGGATTCGGGATAGGGTCGGCACTGGCAGAGCAGGACGAGGTCTCGGGACGGCGATACCGAGAGAGATTCTAGCCGGGCCCGCGGGACTTCCACCCCTCCAGGAAAGTTGTAGAGACTGGAGGAGCAGTAGTGGAGAGCACTCCAGGGCGGACAATGTCCGGCGAAACTTCACCGAAGCACCTTTTTTGGGGAGAAGTTAGGTAAGCAAAGCGTTCTCTCCGCAATCACACCACCACTGAGTCGCACCCCTGTCAGTCCCGACATTGTTCCGGTTTCTTCCGATCCGATTATGTCGATTATGTCTATTGCAGTAGTGCAGCGGGCCAGAGTGGTCGAGATGCCATCGATCCAAGGCTTCCTTGTCGACTTTGGCTTTGACTCTCGGGCTGCAGCTCGGACAGCGGGCAATTGACGGAATTCTTTGACTCTCAGCCTGTTGTCCGTGCCGTTACTGCAAAACATCTCACATTATCCATCAATCTACAGCCTCTAGCAGTTCTCTTGGACTATTACAGGCTCTAGCTGCGGGAGATGGACATCTCAAACATGGCCGCGTATGCCACTAAGGCAGGACCATGTTTCGACTACTTGCTCAGCTAACGTTAGCTGCACGTCTGAGCAGTTTAGCATGACGCCTTCAGACCATTCCTTTTCCAGCTGCTGTCTTCTCGAGGCTGTATGGTACTCTGTATATCCGCTACAGTCGTCCGGTCAAGACTCAGTTGGGATAGGCGCCCCACAGTTGCATCCGATGTTGCCTCAAAGCTCAAAGTCAAGCTCGTTGTATGAATCAATAATGCATCATCCCATCCTTTGCCATTCAGGGATATTCCTGTGTCTAGAGGGCCTTTCATTTACACAAACGGAAGCTAATGTTGCGGACTGACGGGACGGTTGTGACCTTGCGAGCATGTGCGGAGCACCTGGGGAAGGATGTTACCCCGTACCAGGATCATGCCATCGATTTGAGATAAAGCATGTGAAGACACTTGCATCACGACTATCACAAGCTCCATCCGTGACTCAAATTTTCACTGCCGAATTTTCGAAGTATATACTTGGTACAATTCTCCGTTCAAGCCGGTTTGAATAGCACCGGCAATCATGGTTGATTCTCCTTATCAGTGTTTTGCCGGAAACCCGGAGTATCTCTTCATACTTCAAGCTCTTCACCACCCCCGTCCTATAGTACATGGTGCATGCAGGCTAGTACCTCACTAGTAGCACCTAGCCGGAGCTTCAGCAATGAACAGGGGCAGCGGAAGGCCACCGGTATAATACTTGTTACAACGATACTTGCTCTGGGAAGTCAACTAGCTCTCCAACCCCAGTGTCTGCGGGGATAACTTTACCAAGGGACAAAGATAGCGGTGGAATAATCCTGGAGAACATTTTGCCGATTGACAGTCAGATCCGCCCCTCGGATACACTCCGGGGTATCCCCGGGGAGAACCTCGTCACTGGTAGGGTCGTCAGCCACATACCCAGGCTTGCACGTAGTAATATGGTTCACCTACTCGGGCAAACTGCCCCGCGATGAAACAGGCAACGTGTCATCGACCTAGCGACATAAGCAAGATAGCACAGGTGCAATTCATCGCCGAGGCGCCAATTCTACTCCGTATGCTCTGTATCATGGACCCGCTTCTCCCTTTTTGATGCTCGATGCGGACTTTGTCCGGGGGGCGAACATCCGGGGCATCTCCAACCTGGACTACACGCCCCCGAAGAATCAAATCAATCGACTGCGCAAGTCTGCGCATTCACGGAGATCTCCAAAGCTTCCATGGTTTGGTAGACAAATATCGGCGTTTGAGAATCATCAATTATCGTCATCGAGGATCAGCCTATTCTGAGGGCCATTATTAACCGGGGTATGTTTGAACCCTTGCAATACATTCAGGTCCAGAACACACTCTCTCCCTTCTAGATTGTTCCCTGACACCGGGGTTCTGGACAAGCCGTCAGAGGCTGATGCTAGCTCTGATGCATCGACGGCGAGTTACATCCCCGGCCATCAGGCAAGGAAATACCCAATTCCGCCAATCACCCCTTTACCCCACAGTGTCAGCAAGCCAAAAGGACCGATATCACTATGAAAAGCACAAGGAGAAATTAGCCGGCATTTAGATACGACCCTGTATGTTCCCTCCGGGAACTTGCTAGAATCAACATACGCAAACGTTCACGGCCCCGCAAACTTTAGGCTGATAAGACGGCTGGGGAACGAGTTTCCCTCTAAGACGGTGATATCATCGGCATGATACTCCGGACAGAGGCGCTGTCCTACTCCTATTGGGCCGAAGCTTCCCCGTCCCGTTCCAGAAGTTTGTGGATCACCCGATCGCTGGTCTTGGTTTTTGGTCTCGGTGCCTTGTGGGGTCAGATTATCGCCAGGGCTTTTTTGAGTTTTTCCCTTTTCTCTTATGGGAGAGTGCGTGGCTCTAAGCATCGCTTGTGGTCTTTGGGGTAAATACGGTATTGATACGTGGCTGATTACCTTATCTTCTCGGCAGATGCCGTTCCCCCTCTATCAAGGATGGCGTTTCAGCGTCCTGACTGGGTGGACATTTGTTCATCCATATTGCACCATGGTGTCAGATAAGGCGCCCGGACACAGTTCTTGTATCCCTGTCAGCTGGCGGTTTTGACAAGCGATAGGCAGGCTTGTGCATCGAACTATTGGTTCGTGCAAAGCAAAGTCGAAACATGCCACTATCTCAGCTCCTTCCCCGGATTCTGCCCCCACCATTTATTAGCCGCCGTACGGAGTAGGGGTTGGGACGCCCACAGTCATCACAGCTTGCCGATGACGAATTGAAGGGCATTGATAACGAGGTAGCAGTGCTACTGACACCACTCGGGTGACTAGGTTCCTCCTATCACCCGCAGTGGTAATGGTGAGCTGCTAGACGAGTCAGATAAGATCAGGTCATCCTGAGGTCACCGGTGTTGGACCAGGTTGATCACGGACAGCAGACGGGTAAACGGTAGCAATACTACGTCCGTGTCCATCGGAGTAATACTATCAATGTAGCTACGGCAATTTCTCGACTAATATGATCGTCATAGAGCTGTCGACCTCTTCTCATGATCCTCCCAGCCAGTTTCGCAGGCCTAGGGTTGTCGATGGCCATCGCGTACGCCTACAGCTAGCAAAAGGATCTAGGGACGTTGGCGCTTTGACTCACTTTGGCATTTCAGCCTGGCCTTGGAACTCAACTTGCCCAACTGAAGTCAACGCAGTCCTTTCCAAGGTAGCACAGAGGTACGTCAACGCGTACGATGCGCATAAATTTAGATACTCCGCACAACCTTGGCGAACCTGCATCACCTCACCCCGGTCCCCCGCTAGGGCTGCAATACCTGTCGATTGGTACATAAGAGAGAACGGACCTCTTTGTGTGACGAGGCCGATATCGACTCTGGAGCTGTTTGGCTCGGTGTTTGAGTGGCATTTGAAAGGATTGATGGGGTCTCAGGCTGGGCGGAGATGTTTGTGTCGAGGGTCATGTAGATATATATAGATGCGCCTCTCAATTACAGCTCCATTCGCTGGCGCTAGCAGCCAACTTGCGGTGTATGTCTACCTCGTGTAGCCCACTCGAAGCTGTACGCAAGAGATCAGGTAAACAGCCAAGATGGTAGCGCCCCCAGTACGGAGTAGGTTAGGTGAGCTGTGGCTGGGTCACGAACAACACTTCGTGTGTCAAAATAACAAGCTTCATGACACCATACCCCAAAGCCCCGAGATCGGGATGTTTTCGCTCGTCCAAGCGGTCCTCGTACGGAGCAGACCTGGGCGACTTCGGAGTTCGGATCTTTGCGCAGGGCAGAGTTAGCTGGTGATGATGATCTCCAGGCGTGGGCGATCACGGCCATCACGCACATCGGTGTGCGGGAGAAGAACGAAAACTCTGCAATCGATTTGGTAAAATTAGTCTGCTCTGTTACCTGTAGGGGTCGGATCCGGATTCGAAGGGATTTGCGTTCCCCGCAATAGTGGGATGATTTGCGATGGATCTACACTGTGTACTTACGTGTACTTTGTACGGGGTATCTGTACACAGATTCAGATTTCCGACCACCCTTTCGGAGTCGTGGGCCGAGATCCTGATTGAGGCACGAGAGCATGAGCGTCTATCTAGAGCCAAGTACAGGATCTAGGCTGCTATCGCCATGTAATATCTGCTCGCTGCTAAGGGATGATAATGCTCTCCGTTTACTTGGTAGTTGGTGGGGATTCTTTTCTCCACGGGAAAAACGGGCGAACCATTCGATCCTGGCCGGTGATCATCGTCCAGTGCGGAGAAAGGTCAAAGAACATAATAACACGGGCATTATGATTATCGACCATGCCCTTGTTGTTTGTCGGCTAAGCGGTTGTTTTCCCGCCGTCGTTAATCTTGTTATCGGTGTACGGATAGAGTACCGTGTCTCAGTTGATGTTGCAGGGACTGGGTCTGTAGGTGGACGAGGGTAAAGGTACTCTGCCAGTCTACCTGCTCTGTAGCACCACTTGGTAGCACGGTGCCTGATGGATCTATGTAGCTGCGGTCCCAGGTGGCATGGTATCGATGTCCAGGACAGACTGGATGACGATCTCAGCGTCCACCGTGTCACCAGCATGTACTCCTACCGACCAGGGCCTGCATTACCAGGGATTTCCATCGTGACGAGGCAAGGGAAGAGGTTTCGTCACATTGACCAAGGCAATCGAGATTCGATCCAAGACAGTGACAAATCGGCGCGAAGCTCTGTGGTAGCGGAGAAATTTGTACGCCGTACGGAGTAATAATAATGTGCTGTTTAGTAGTTTGTAGGGCGGATTGATCCTTGGTTCGAGGGTATGAGATTATTGAGATTGCGTGCTTCCGCGACTCGATTATCTGCGTACTCCGTACGGAGTAGTCCGCCTAGCCGCTTGATCAGTGACCGGCCGGGCTTGACGATAGCGACGATCGTTGAAAGAGGGAACGAATTGGCCATGAGTGTGCTCGCAATTCCACGGAGGGCGCAATCGACCATTAGATTGTCGTTATCATAGCCCGTGACAGCCCAGTTCCGTGGAAGCCCAGTGACAGTGTCCCACTCGTCGAATTTCGAGTCAGGGCGCCCTCCAGACTCCCCGCAATCACTACGGAAAGGTCGGTAAAATGCGGGAAAAATAACCGCCTGCGAGCGCCGTAAGCACTGCCGTCCTCCCGCGATAATTCCTCGGATCTCATGAACCCCAGGGTTCGTTCGAACCTGGCGCCGAGTTAATTTGAAAATAAATTGGGTGTGCTGTCTGTGCCGTTATCCGACACCTGGCAGCGCGCTGGGCACTCTGGTACCTGCGTGAGTCGTGACTCCATAGCTGCGGTCCCACGATATCGGATTGAGGCTGGCTGGCTGTGCTCCGGGCTCCGTACATAGTGTGGGGTGATAACAGCAGGCATGATTCGCAATTCTGCCTATCTGTCTTTCGGCAGTCGGGCCGGCATCTGCATGACTATGAGAGTAGATCAGCTGAGGCGAAACCCCCACTGAGAGTTTTGATGGCTGTCGTATACAGGGTATTGCGTGCCGGCTACAAATGGTACGAGCACATGCTTTCGGCCAGCAGTGTCAGATAGGCGAAATGATAAGGAAAAGGACCCTCCGTGCTGTACGGGGTATGTGAAAGCGAATGCGGAGAGGCAGCATGGCTCTGGGGCAGAACTTGGGGGCCTCGGGCTGGGCTGGAAGCCTGGGCGCAACCTGCGACCTGCAAATAATGTGGCAGCAACCGGACAACTGTCCACTTCTTTCACTTGCCAAAGTGTCTCGTGAGGCGTAGTACCTTTGCTCCGCCCCGAGGCTGTTTGGAACTGCTTTGGCGTCCTCTCCTGCAGTTACGGCGCTGGCCGCGGCTGTCGGAGCCTGGAGGCCGCAAATAAGATTTGTGATATCGTGACGCGGCCAAGGAGAGCATCCCTGAGGGAAGATTCACATACGAGTCCAGCTTATCCGAGACCCTATCAAGGCTTTACTCCGGCGCAATGCGACACCTGCTGATCTCAAGCGTGCCTATCAAAGCAGGGGAAGCAGCCACCTGCCAAGCTGGTGGGGAATCTCCCTTTGGAGTCTCCAGGATAGCCGGGACTGGGATGAAGAGGATTGACTGATTTTGGGCACATTCTCTGCAATCTGTTCCGGGATACCTAGGCTTGCGTGAATATGTATCTAATGACTTTAGGTTATACTATCCGGCTGATATGCTCTTGCCGCCATATTCGCAACTGTGGCCTGTGTCGACATGGACCCTCGGGTTTTCTATGATCGACCACTAGGAAGTCTCGCTGAGACGGCTTGCTGCATGCTGCCCAAGCCTTTGGATCTTCCTTCACACTCGAAATTCAGGTTAATTAGCAGCAGAACGCCCTCCCTTGCATTGTCTGTGGATTCTTTTACCTAAAGGTCTCAGGTGGAATCTTCATCGCTGGCTGACCTCATTATTTCCCCGGATGCGGCGTCATTCTTGAGTAGACTTACGAGTACGAAGTATCAACAAACTTCCAGTGTCGGATAATTGCCCCAATTGCAAAGCTCTATGAGCCCATGCCCGCTTGCATGCTGTTTCTCACTGATCACCGAAGAACCTACCCAGTTGCCAGCATGCCATTGTCCACAGCGGGAGGTGGATCGCGCCGAGTGCGGAGGCCAATTTCCGACAGCCCCTTGCTATCTATCCCCAAGGTCCTCCTTTGTCTGTTCGTCTATTATTCCATGGCAGACAGCAGCTGAGCGCGAGCACTCTCGAGAGTTTGAGGATTTGGGAACAAAGGTAAAGACCAGACCGTGCTGAGATGAACAGTGCACACCCCTGTCCATGGCCTAGACCAACGTTATATACACCTCAAGACACCCCGGTAGCTTTGAGGAGAGATTGGGTTGCCAGCTGAGATTGAACTTTAAAGCCGATAATTATGCGGCTATAGTTTCCTCAGCCTGAGCTAACATTCCCTAATCCGGCCAATAAGCCAGGCGCATACATGGTGCACTTGTGACAGCAACCACCGAACAAGCACCGAGTTATCAGCGCCCAGAGCTTCCATGGTTAGCCGGTGAGTCAAGAGGCTGATGCAATTCTTAAGTTGTGTAGAGTCTTCCCCGCAATCCGTATGATCCCGGGATATTTTCGTGCCTCAGCAATGAGTTCATCTCTGCAGAATGCAGATCTAGTCCTGGGGTGCTGGATATCATCATCGTATGACTCTACGACTATCACCACCACCACCACCATCGGCGCATCGCCCTGCCTCGTCAACCTCGCGGCAGGGATCCTATTGGGCTGCCACGCCCGCCGTGCTGGTAATTTTTGTCGGTTTATCAGCCAACCAATGCAGGTGGATCGACAGGTCTCGACTAGGCCATCTCCGAATCCTATCAATCGACGCTCCCCCGTGGTGCCCCAGCCTGCCAGATAAGCTGGGGAAGGAAATTGGGAAAGTAAGGCGGATTTCCAATTCCAGCGAGGCTTTCTGGATTAGGCAAGATAACGTAAGAATCCGAGTGACGATCTGCCGACTACTATCGCAGGCTGGCCCCGTCTTGGGCTGGTGTTGAAGACTATACCACAAGTCGACTGTCATGCGTACATAGTGACCACAATTGCATAGCGGTCTTGACTATCAGCGAGTACCTGAAGCTTCAGATGATGAAGATACCATCACATGGAACCGCAGTATCGCGTAAGAGAGTCTTCTAGTGAGTCAAGCTTGGCCACCGCCTTTGTCGGTGATGCCATTCGCAGCATTGTGTGATCTTCCGCGATAGCCGGGTCGGAACCTTGTACGAGACATTCGTACGGGCCTGTATCCTGACAATACGCACACGCACCTCCCAGCCCACTCAGCCACCTCCGTACTTCTTGTCTACCTACGTACACAGGACAAGCTGGCCTCAATCGCTCTGTATGCCTACACAGTCGACTCTACAGCGACAGGCAGTACGAACTATCTGGCCAGGCCATTGATCGAGTCTCTTTATCCAGTACAGATAAATCATACAAAGTCGAAAGCCAGAGTACAAACCCCACACCGGGCCGGGAGAATCTCCAAGCAAAGCAGCCGATCTGGTTTGAGCACGTTCTTTTTTTATTCTTTTCTTTTTGGCCCTTTTAGTTCTCCGCCCCCCTCCTCTTTCCTTTTATTATTTGGTAATTTTTATCTTTTTTTTTTCCTTTTTGCCCCCCCAATATCTTCATCCCCACACATCCTCACTTTATCTTTTTCCTTTACTTTTTCTCCCTCCTTGCTCCGATTCCGATAACCACTGTCCCTCCCCCGAGCTCGCTCCGTCTCATTCTTCTTCCCCCTCCATTCCGCCTCTCATTCTTATATCCTCCCTCCCCCAGACTCTTCTCCAGGTTTCCTTTCCTCTCTCTTCCTTCTTCCGATCCTTCCCTCAACATCATACACCTCGACCTTGCTCACCCAAACCGCCTAACCAACTCAACCATCCCTCGACTCGGGCTACCTACCCACCTTGGCAGCTCATCAGCCTGACGTACACGCTCCCTTGATAGTGGAAAGTTGTCTATATCGCCATTGCCTAGGCCGAGCACGCAACAGCAACCATTATCAGTCTGCCAAAATCCGAAATCATCGGACGAAGACCGACCTAGTGCTTTTAGCGTGGTGATCGTCTTTCGCCGAGCTACCCCCTGGTCGCAACTGCATCATCCCTTTTTGCTCGGCTTATCGCAAACCTTCATAGCTCCGTCCCACCCCGGCCTCCTCGGAGCTGAAAAAGGACGAGTTTCACATGCCACAATCAGCTTCGTCAGTGGATTTCTCCAATCTGCTGAATCCCCAGAACAACTCAACCATCCCCGCCGAAGTTACCAACACTACTGCTAGTGCTACAATGGCGACCGGAGCCAGTTTACTACCCCCTATGATGAAGGGCGCCCGACCTGCAGCGGAGGAAGCCCGCCAGGACCTTCCTCGGCCGTACAAGTGCCCCCTTTGCGAGCGCGCTTTCCACCGCCTAGAGCACCAGACGAGACACATCCGTACTCACACTGGTGAGAAGCCGCATGCTTGCCAGTTCCCCGGCTGCTCAAAACGTTTCAGTCGCTCGGATGAGCTTACTCGCCATTCGCGAATTCACAACAACCCAAATTCAAGGAGAGGTAACAAGGCTCAGCATCTGGCCGCTGCGGCAGCCGCAGCTGCTGCGAACCAGGACGGCAGTCCGATGGTCAACAACGCCGGGTCCATGATGCCCCCTCCTAGCAAACCGATCACTCGGTCTGCCCCTGTTTCCCAGGTCGGATCCCCGGACATTTCGCCCCCGCATTCGTTCTCCAACTATGCCAACCACATGCGTTCCAACCTGAGTCCCTACTCTCGCACTAGCGAACGGGCGTCATCCGGTATGGACATCAATCTTCTTGCCACCGCTGCGTCCCAAGTTGAGCGCGATGAGAGCTTCGGCTTCCGATCCGGTCAGCGCAGTCATCATATGTATGGGCCCCGTCATAGCACCAGGGGACTTCCTTCTCTCTCGGCCTATGCCATTTCTCACAGCATGAGCCGCTCTCATTCACACGAGGACGAGGATTCTTATGCGTCACATCGCGTCAAGCGCTCAAGACCAAACTCTCCCAACTCGACCGCTCCTTCTTCTCCTACATTCTCTCACGACTCTCTATCGCCCACTCCCGACCACACGCCATTGGCCACACCCGCCCACTCGCCACGATTGAAACCCATGTCTCCGAACGAGCTGCACTTGCCGTCTATCCGTCACCTATCGCTTCACCATACCCCCGCTCTGGCGCCAATGGAGCCTCAGGCTGAGGGCCCCAATTACTATAACCCAAACCAGTCTCACGTTGGCCCGAGTATTAGCGATATCATGTCTCGCCCTGAGGGTGCGCAGCGTAAACTCCCGATACCTCAGGTGCCGAAAGTGGCGGTTCAAGACATGTTAAATCCTAGCGGATTTACTTCGGTCTCCTCATCAACTGCCAACTCTGTTGCTGGTGGTGATTTGGCTGAGCGGTTCTAGTTGGATAACTGGATCTGCACGAAAACTTTGTTTCTCGTTAGGCGCACGAAAGATATAGACACTGCATTTCTGGTTGCTTCATGGGCATCATTGGTGTCACGGAATAGGGTTGTCTGATTCTCCACTGTTTGATTATACTATTTTGCGAGGCGTTGCCCCTATAGACGGATGATTTCTTTTTTCCTCCCACACACAAAGTCTTGTTCTCCTTTGGTCCAATTCTCTTCTCTACATATACCTATTTTATCACACTTTTCTCTTCGAGATCCTCTCCAATCGGACAAAGCTCCTTAGCTGTTCATTATGTTTCTTGAGGTTAGCCCTCATAATACAAGCACAATTACGACAGTCTCTTTCTTCTAAGTTATCCACCATAATTCTCCATATACTGTATTGAATGTAAATATCTACATAGGAGGACTTCGATCTTTCAGATCGTCAAATATCCCAGGCAAAATTCCTCATCTCTCGGGTACCCCGCGTACTTGTGTCTCCACCGCTCCAAAGCTTATACTTCGTACCTGGCAATCAATTTCGTGTTCTTCTGACGTAGGCACATTTCCACCTTACTAATCCACCAAGGCCTTCCCGGAAGTATTGACACCTAGCATGCAATTGTCCAAGTAGAGAGTGCATGCGGTATCGCATAACCCTCTCCTCGCAGCCCCGGGGATTCCTGGGATGGATTGAAGGGCGGATGTAAGAATCTGAGCAGGTCTAACCGCAGCGATAGTTGAGGCCATGGCGACTTGGCTTGGTTCCACTCATTCAGTACAAAAGGTAAGTCGGTGAGCAAGTCGTCATTCAACTTGGGGTGCAGAAAGAGAATCTTAGAAGGAGAGGAAGAGGTGTTTTATGAGTTCTACGGGAAAGCACGTACGTGGGATGAGTTATTCTGTGAGGGGACTCTAGGATGACGTAGAGGGTTCCCAGTTTATCTGTATACCATCTGGCCTGCGTCTCTGACCAGGCCCCATTAAATGTGTAAATGGTATTATTGTATATACAGCTGGCTCACTGCAGATGGGCTGGAGCTACTGAGACCTTTATAGATGTCACGAGCCTTAATGTTTATTCGTGGGTATCCCTCGACAAAGCTTGCAGAACTTTTGCAAGACCGAGCGAAGGAAATGCACAAGTGGAGATGGAATAGAAATACGAGGCGGAGACGCCAGAAAAAGAAGCAGAAAAAGAGGTATATTCAACGTACGAGGTGGAGCACATTGAGAGACAAACGCTGTAATGCAAAGATATGAATGAGAGCCACCGCAACATCAAACAAGCTACCGAGTACATTCATACGTAAATCTATCGTATTTCTTCATAACTTGAGTTCAACAAGATATTCACAAAACAGAAAAGGACAGCGCTACCTATTTCCAGGCGTTTAGGCCGGCCCAAGGATCGGGGGTATTTGAAGAAGAAGGGGGAAGGCCTGTTTGCGGAGAAGACTGTGAATGGGTCTTGTGGTGCTGGACGCCGCCGTATGGTCTGGCCTGCGCGTAACCGCCAGGTCCGGAGGGAAAGGGACCAGTAGATGGCTGGTACGTCGTCTGCTGGGGTCGGGGAGGCGGTGGAGGGGGAACGTATCCTTGCGGCATGTATTGACTTGAAGGCACGGGGGGAGTTGGGCTGGTGTAGAATGGGGTGGGTGTTGGGGAGTAGAACGGTTGACCTGGGGGAGGCGACATGGATGAGGCGGGAATCGGGTATGCCATTGGGTTATAGCCCTCGGACAGTGGTGCGGCGGCACCTTGCTGGAAGGACTGGGAAGGAAGGTAGGACACGCCAGTTCCTGGAGGCATGTACTGGCCGTACGGGGCCGGAGAATGAGAAATTGGAGTGCCGTGCTGTTGTGGAACGGCCGGAGGAAAATGCGGCGACGCCTTCGGAGGAGCGATATTCGTCGGGTAAGCCGGTGCTTTGACAAAAGGCGGCGGAGATTTGGCTTTAGCTAAACCGGTGGCTGACGAGGGTGGGGGTACGGAGGGAGGTTTGGGCTCTGTGGACAGACGCTCCATCAGCTGCCTCAACTTTTCCCGCTCGCGTTCTTCGAGGTCAGATGTCCCCGCCGCCCTTTCACGTTCAATCTGGCCCAAAAGCTGGGCGCCTTCAGACCTGCGGTTGTTGATAAAAGTCTCGACGTTCTTCTTCAGACTGTCTACAGTCTCAGCCATCTCGGCGTAGAAAGTCTGGGCCTGCGTTATTCCTGAACCTAGGCTGTTAAAGGAGTCGTATATCTTCTTATATCTCGCCATCACGGAGTTGCGCTGTCGGGTTATGGTCTCGTATTTAGACTGTTCAGCTTTCACTCGCTTATCCTGCAAAAGGTCTCCATAGGTCTTAGTGAGCTCCTTCATCAATGCCGACTGTTTGTGAATGGTTTGAACTATTCGCATCTGATGTTGGTGGAATTTCTCCAATTCGGCCTCGAAGAGCTGACTCTCCTGGCCCGTGATCGTTTTCTTGTTGAGAATCAAGACGTTGGAGATATCGTCGTTGTGCACCTATATTGCCGCTTGTTAGCTCTAGCGCATTACCTATAGGTACCGGCGGACTTACCTTGTCCTTGAGATCTTTCAACACCTGGGATCGCTCTCGTTTAACCAGGTTGAGTTTCTTCAGCATTGATTCGACCCTGGCAATCTGTTCTGCCACTGAAGGGACACCTTCATCGTAGACATCGTCTAGTAGACTCCCCTCGGTGGCCGAGTAAGGGCTCGTCACACCGTTTTTGGCTTTGCCCTGTTTCGAGCCGGCCTTTATCATTGCTCGTTGGAAAAGCACATCCGCCTCGTCCGTCTCTCCTGCTGACCGCATTTCGTCAAAGTCTGACTCGTATTGTCGGAGGGTGGCAGAAAGCTGAGAGTCACTAGCGCTAGCTTCATTGACGGTATCTCGGTATGTCCGAATATCATTGCGAAGGGTTGTATTCAACCGACTACTAGGCTGCTGGCTCCAATCACCTCCATATTTTGAGCGCATCTTCTCGCAAACACTCTCTTCCAGATCTAACTGTTTGGCGCAAGTGTCAAGTGCGGCCAGCACTTCTGACTTGCGGTTTTGAAGGCTATCAAAAGCCTTGGCGAAAGACTCATGACCTGCTAGCTCTTGACACCATCGTTGAAACTCTTCGTCAACCGTCATTTCCTGATCCATCCCTCCTTTCAGAATGTTCAAGCTACCGGGCAGCTTGAAATAGTCCAGACTCGCTGCCATCTCGCCGTTCGCCGTTTCAACCTTTTCTGTTTCTGCCCGAATCAATTTCGCCTTCTCCTCATCATAAAGACTTGCCGTCTCTGTAACTGACATAGGAACAAGTTTTTGGAAGATATCCGGACCGATAATTCGCTGAATATCTTGACCCTGATAAAGTTCACTGACGGGGATTGCCTTCGCTGCAGGGAGTTTGGATACTGCAGACAGTCCCGCCTCGCTCGGGATAGGCTGGTGATAGATAAAGTCGTTGTCTTTGATGAGGGTAGTAAGCTGCGACTGTACGTTTGCAAGATGGAATTTCACAATGTCCACAAGGCTGGGACCAGCCTCTGATGTTAAGTTTGTGTTCGGTGAGACTGAAGAAGGGAACGATTTAGCCCAGCCTAGCGCCGCTGTTGAGTGTTTCTCTGCCAACTGAAGCCTAGCGATAGCTACTCCGTACGAATCGGTTTCGCCGTCGGCTAAGGCCTGGTAGTAAGAGGCCACGGAACCCATGTGCGCCGACTTGGCTTGTAGAAGAGTGGCCCATGACTTGTCAAAAATACCTTTAGCATGCTCTTGTGTCCATTCAATTGCCTGCGCATAGAGATATGAGGCCTGGCTGGCGAGTTTCGCGAGAAACCCAGCTTTCTTATGGTCCATTATCTGCTTCTCGAGGAACACCTCCTGACCTTGAGCGAGGGTGATACTGATCAAGGTCTTGACAGTTTCGCGGTTTAGATCAGTCGAGGGGGCGTGGAGGAAGTTCTCGTTGATGTAGGTGAACATGCCCGCGGACGCCTGGAAGTTGTGGTAGGCAGTCTTTAAGCCAGTATCATCTGCGCGATTCTGGTTTGCTGCATGGCAAGAAAGGACGGCGGATATGTTGAAGATAATCGAGGCCTTCTCGAAGGCAAGAGAATACTGCGAGGTCGGCTTGTGAGTGAATGCATCATACCTAGAGGTAGCATACACGGTTAGCGGAATGGGCAGTGACAACAATTTGTAGGTCACATACCAAGTAAAAGATATCTTGATGTGGCTCTCGTCAACGGGGAACCTGAGATCTAAAAGCTCTAGTTGTCCATAGTATCGGTAAAGGAGGTCTCGACCCGTCGCGCTGTCCTTGCCGGCACCCCTCATATCCTGGCGCAACCGGTTGAGAGTAGCACACTCCTGACCATATCGCTCGGGATCTTCACCATAACTTTGACGGATATAGTCCTTGAGAGGTTGGATCCAATCAATTTCGTTGGTTTGCTTGAGGGGACATGATATCATAGGCGACTGGACCATCTTGCCGTCGTGGAGCGGGGAGCTCCCATACACTTGGAAAGAGAGCGGGCGATGAGGTCGTGGCGAAGTGTAAACAGATTAAACGTTATGAGAGATAAAGCAAGAACAGATATATAGAGAGCAAAAAGGAGAAGAGAACAGGAATGGAAAGGAAAGCGATGGCTGTGGGGTGGAAAGGAGGATGTGACTGTGATGATATCCCAGCGGCGGAAATTGCAGTGGTTGGAGTCGGGCTGATTCGACGGCGCCGATGCGATGGATTGACAGCCAACGCGGGGGACCAATAACTCAGCTCTTAAGGCGCTACTGAATCTTGATGACTGTTCTATTATTACCATCGAGTTTAATAGTGCAACCTGAAGAGAGTGTATGTATATGCGGAGAAGTAGAGATGTTGTGGCTCTAATAATGTACATGCAGAGACAGCCTCTATAGTGCGCAATCCCTGGAATAGAACAAATGATAATACAGTCAAGAGCTTCCCAACATACAAAATATGCAAAATTACCTAAATCAAAGAATATAACCCCTTCCTAGTCTCGCCGGCGCTATGGTATACACAAATAATTAAAGGTCGATTGTCGAGCGAGGTGGATTGACTGCTCCGCTCAGTGTAAGGGTGAGTTCTGGTCTCATTCGCTTTTCTTGTTGTTGTCCGAGGAGTCGGAGTCCTTCTTGCTTGATGTCTCGCTTGATTTCTCCTCGGGTTCGGCAGGTTTCTTGTGGTTCATGAGTTTGTGCCATGCGGACTTGAGAAACCCTTCGCTTTTAGATGCATCTCCAGAAGATGCCTCGGATGTTGGCGCGGCACTATCGCGTGTTTAGCAATTATACAATGAATAAACTTTAATGTGGATGTGAGCCATACCCGTCCTTTGGAATGTCCATGATTCGCCTGGCAGTTTTATCACCCATTTCGTCGGCAAGAACCTCAAGGATTGTACGCTGGTTACCGGTCAGGTACTTGGGCATTGCAACCTTGAACTCGACCTTCAGATCGCCGTTCGGACTGAAGCCGCGGGACCGGCCGCTTAATTTCTTCATGCCCATTCCTGAAAGTGTGATTCTATCGCCGGTTCCAGTTCCAGTCGCAACCTTGATCTTAACCTGTCCATCCAACGTGGGAATCTGAACTTCACCACCAAGAAGCGCCGTAGTGAGCGGGATCGAAGCAGTATAAAGAATGTCAGATCCGGAACGACTGAAGCGCTCGTCGGGGGAAACTCGAATGAACACATAAAGATCACCTCGCTGCGTCCGAGCGCCAGGTGCAGCAGTTGTTCCCGTGAGAGGTGCATCGCCCTCGCCGGATATCCTCAATCGCATACCATCTTCAACACCACCGGGAATATCAACTCGGACCGTCTTTCGGTCGCGGACAACTCCAGATCCCTTACAGGAACCGCAGTGGGAGCCGCGGGGAACAATAAGGCCAGCTCCCCCACAAGCATCACAGGTGGCAGCTACCTGGAAGCCTCCCTGTATCATGTGTACCCGAGTTCCAGTACCATTGCATTGGCGACACTGAGTACGCTTTGCACCCTCCTTCAACCCATCGCCTTTGCAGGTACCACACTCCTTCAGCGGGGTGATAACGACATCCTGCGAGGTGCCTTTGGCTGCTTCCATGAATGAGATGCTGGTCTGAACCTCAATGTCCTCACCAACCATCATCTGCTCGAACGGGCCGCGTTTACCCCGACCAGAACGACGAGCGCCTCCTGCAAACGCGCCAAAGAGGTCTTCAATGTTAATATCAGCGCCAAATCCACCGGGGAAACCGCCTCCAAATCCGCCAAACCCGTGGAAGCCTCCTCCGCCAGCGAACGGGTTGCCTCCAGGGCCTGCACCGGCGCTCGGGTCAAAGCCGCCGTTCTGATCGAAAGCAGCGGAGCCGTATCTGTCATAAGTCTCGCGTTTCTGTTTGTCGGAGAGCAATTCGTACGCTGTCTGGGCCTCCGCAAATTTCTCCTTGGCGCCAGGGTCCTTGTTCGTATCGGGATGATATTTTTTGGCCATACCATAGTAAGCCTTCTTGATGTCGCCAGCGGAGGCACCCTTATCCACCCCTAGGACTTTATACGGATCGGAAACCGCCGTGAGAATGTTCGTAGCGTGGAAAGTCTGTAGGTATGGGAAGGTCAGATCTTTCGGCTATATGGTCATGTTCCAACGTATCTACATACCCTAGTTTGGACGGAATTAGGACGCTTCTTCATGAATGTGCTATCCCGCCGACGCCTTGCGGGCAAATCGATGGCGGAGGCATGATATTGACGCGTCGAAGACAAAGTCCGAATTCCGGAGGTTTGGTTATGTTTCGAGCACTGCTGCGAAGTGCGCAGGATACAGCCGGGGATAGCCGCGGCTTTTGGAAGAACGGAAGAAGGGTTCATTGTGAAGAAATGAATGACAGGCAAACGGAGGAAGCAAATGAAGTGAAGCGCAAAATACCCATGCCAGAGGGAAAGTAATTGGTACGATTTCCCCGAGTTTAGGGGCTGCGAATCTTGATGGAGCAAAATCGAAGCTTCTCAGTCATTCGGCTCCATTCAAAGTTTCCCGACCGGAGAAACGATGGGCCGAAGCTTGAGATGATGGAACTGCTTGCTTCGGTAATCAATCGCCTGAGCTCGCCATCGCCTCCTGCCCGTCATATTGGCCTTACTTATCTTGGGCCTTTTCCTTTGGTGTTTCTGCAACATTTCTTTTGTTCTGTACAAAAAACTGTTTTTCTTTCTCCACATCCCTTCTCCTTCACCCCGATTGTCGTCATAGAAGCTGGGAGCATGCTCCGCGGTCAGACCCTCCGCTGGAGAGCCGCGCTCCAGACACCGCGACCCTTCGTTCTCCGGCCTCTATATGCTGCACACGGATACAATGTCGGTGCCCGATCACATCTAGAGACATCGCGCCGTTTCCGCTCGCTTCCGCCGTCGCCTCGCACATTTTCTTCCAGCGCCGCTCGACGGAAAGAGAAGCCCCCCTCGGGAGATGAGAAGGATGATACGAACCAGGGTACGAACAAGGAGAACAAGGACGGAAGTGCAGATAAAGACGTCGAGCGTGGATCTCGCCGTAAACTAGCAGATTCGACTGGGAAGCATGGTTCGTCTGGAGATCCCGGAGCTCCGACATCGGGCTTCACGAGGCGGAGAGAGAAAACGGCGGATAAAGAGCAGCGCGGCGTAGCAGAAGACGCAAAGAAGGAAGCCGAAGCAAAGAGTAATTCTTCGGACACTCCATCTGCTATCCCAGTGAGCGAGGGTTCCTCGGACTCGAAGCCTAGCGGCTCTAACAACGGCGGCGACGACGGTGGAAAGAAGGGAAAAAAGAATGACAAGGCTCTTCAAAAACCATCGGTACCTGATGTTTACCCACAGGTTATGGCAATTCCGATTGCCAAACGCCCGCTGTTCCCCGGTTTCTACAAGGCTATCACTATCCGTGATCCCAATGTCGCGACGGCGATCCAAGACATGATGAAACGTGGACAGCCATACGTCGGCGCTTTTCTGTTCAAGGACGAGAATGCAGACGGTGATGTGATTGAGAACACAGACGATGTTTACGACACCGGTGTATTCGCCCAAGTCACTGCTGCCTACCCACTTCGTGGCGAGCAAAGCGGCGTAACGGCCGTGCTGTACCCCCACCGACGTATCAAGATTTCTTCTTTGGTCCCACCGGGTGATTCTGTGAAGACCGGTACTCCAGAGGATAAGACTACAGAGAAACGAGGCGATGTTGTAGCAAGCTTCGAGGAGAATGCGGCGGAGCTTGTACCAAAGGATCATTATGAGCCAACCTCTTTTCTACGAAAATACCCAGTCAGTCTTGTGAATGTTGAGAACTTAACAGAAGAGCCTTTCGATAAGAAAAGCGCCATTATTCGAGCCGTGACCAGTGAAATTGTCAACGTCTGCAAGGAAATCGCCACCCTCAACCCCCTGTTCCGTGATCAAATCTCTGCTTTCTACACCGACCAGTTTCCCGGCAACCTGAGCGATGAGCCTGCCAAGCTAGCAGACTTCGCCGCTGCTGTGTCTGGGGGAGAGCTACATGAGCTTCAGGAGGTTCTCGAGTCAATGAACATCGAGGAAAGACTGCCCAAGGGGCTGGTTGTGTTGAAGAAAGAATTAATGAACGCCCAGCTTCAAACTAAGATCTCGAAGGATGTGGAGGCCAAGATCCAAAAGCGTCAACGAGAGTATTGGCTGATGGAGCAGATGAAGGGCATCAAGAGGGAGCTTGGTATTGAGTCTGACGGCAAGGATAAACTTGTGGAGAAGTTTAAGGAGAAGGCAGAGAAGCTTGCAATGCCTGAAGCTGTGAAGAAAGTGTTTGATGAAGAAATCAACAAGCTGGCACACCTTGAGCCGGCTGCGTCCGAATTCAATGTCACCCGGAATTACTTGGACTGGTTGACCCAAATTCCCTGGGGCCAGAAGAGTGTCGAGAACTTTGGCATTAACCATGCGACCAATGTTCTAAACGAAGACCACTATGGCCTCAAAGACGTCAAAGATCGTATTCTCGAGTTCATCGCGGTCGGAAAACTGCGGGGAACTGTCGAGGGCAAAATTATCTGTCTTGTTGGGCCCCCCGGTGTCGGAAAGACGAGTATTGGAAAGTCCATCGCTCGGGCGCTCAATCGACAGTACTACCGATTCTCTGTGGGTGGGTTAACGGACGTTGCAGAGATCAAAGGACACCGGAGGACGTACGTCGGTGCTCTTCCTGGCCGTATCATCCAGGCACTCAAAAAGTGCCAAACTGAGAATCCTTTGATTCTAATCGATGAAGTGGACAAGATTGGCCGTGGCCACCAAGGTGATCCGTCTTCTGCGTTGCTTGAACTTTTGGACCCTGAGCAGAATTCGTCGTTTTTGGATCACTACATGGATGTACCGGTGGACCTGTCGAAGGTTCTGTTTGTTTGCACTGCCAACGTCACTGACACTATTCCCCGACCATTGCTTGACCGTATGGAGCTTATTGAGCTATCTGGCTACGTCGCGGACGAGAAGATGGCCATCGCTCAAAAGTATCTTGCGCCCGCTGCTCGAGAACTGACCGGTCTCAAGAATGTGGACGTCAATCTAAGCGAGGAGGCAATTGAAGAGCTCATCAAGTCGTACTGCCGGGAAAGTGGTGTGCGAAATTTGAAGAAGCAGATCGAAAAAGTATACCGGAAGGCTGCATTCAAGATCGTTTCTGATCTTGGAGAGGATGTACTAGCGGAGGATAAGGCACTCACAGCCGAGGGCAAGGCGGCGCAGGAGATATCGAAGAAGGAGGCAGAGCCCATTGAGACGTCGAGCGAATCGGAGAAGTCCACTACAGAAACCCCTCGGGTGGCACTCAAGGTACCCGATAGTGTACAGCTCAGCATCGGTAAAGACAGCCTGACCGATTATGTTGGCCCGCCAATCTTCACCACTGACCGCCTGTATGACACCTTCCCCCCGGGTGTTACCATGGGCCTGGCTTGGACCAGCATGGGAGGTGCGGCTCTCTACGTCGAGTCGATTTTGGAGAGCGCATTGTCGTCCGAGTCACGGCCGAACTTTACCATCACCGGTAATCTGCAGCCTGTGATGAAGGAGTCTGCTAGGATTGCCTATTCGTTTGTGAAGTCGGTGATGGCGAAGCAATTCCCTGAGAACCGGTTCTTCGAAAAGGCAAAAATGCACATGCATTGCCCTGAGGGTGCTGTTCGAAAAGATGGTAAGTCATCAGCCTAATAGAGCAATTGATGATCTAAATGAGCTAATCGCAATAAGGCCCCTCCGCTGGTATTACTATGGCGTCATCACTTCTTTCGCTGGCATTGGATTATCCCCTTAACCCGACCATCGCCATGACTGGAGAACTGACTGTGACTGGAAAGGTACTGCGCATTGGAGGTCTACGTGAGAAGACCGTGGCTGCGCGCCGTGCTGGTGCCAAGACGATTATCTTCCCTGCTGATAACATGTCTGACTGGCTGGAGCTTCCGGAGGTGAGTGTTTCTCTCTCAAGGGTCCCTTTGAGCTTCTTTGTCTAACTGAATTGCCATTTTAGAACATCAAATCAGGAATCCAAGGCCACGCAGTGAGTTGGTACTCAGAAGTCTCCGACATCCTATTTGCCGATCTTGACAAGGACGCTGCGAACCGTGTCTGGCAGAAGCAGCTGTCGGAGGAGCACAAGCAGAAGAAGGATGAGGACGATGACTAAACTTGGGATCTCGGTCGGCGACTCGACCTGACTCGACCTGACTCGACATTGCTTTTGGTGCCTATACTTCTGCTGCTGCTGTTGAGCCTTTGGATTAATTGGTTTCTGTGTTTCTGGTCATGTACAGGCGTTCGTTGCGGAATGCATGGTCCGGAGTTAACTTCGTTTTTAAATACCTTTCTAGACTTGCAGGTTCTTTGGATTCTCCCTTGCTAGAGAGTTGAAGAAAGAGCTTGACACACTCCGCTCTGAAAACGAGGAATGTACGATGAGGCAGCTGTACGATTGGATTCGATTTGATATCTACGGACACATGCATGTATAGAATATACTATTATAAGACATGAAGATGCCTATTCTCATACAGAAGAAGAGGCTTCTCCTGCAGGTGGTACTGTGCACCTGGCATAGGCCAGGTTAGGTAAAAAGCTAACGCCTTGACCACGTTGAAGCACGCATAAGGAGTACAAAATGAAGATAAGACGAGAAAACTCGATAAGAACCAACTACCACAATAGGGAGGTGTCTCCAAGCCTCATCCAAGGCTTTGTCCTCGTCACGTACTATTAATGTCCAGTTCATACCGCCAGTGATCTCTCTGCCTATCGCAGACCGCAGAACATGCCAGCAGCATGGCTTGTGCATCATCACCACGACCAGTAGACGAAGCCGAAGTTAATTATTCGCTGCAAGGATCCCAACGAAGCAAGGTCGGGGTTCTGTGGGTGCAGATGATTAGCATGGCAGCGTAGTCATGGCGTATAGTTGTGCCGGAGAAGCGTCGATGATTGGGTGCATTGTTTCAAGGTGAGCTTCACTTTGAACGGGGTGAGCAGGCTTCGAGAAGGAGTTGGTTAGGGCTGTGCATTGCAGGTGTGGGGTCGTTGCGATGTCTATGCCTGTGCGATCATGGAATGAGGATGTCAATGAACGAGTATGCCTAAGGGATGGGGATATAGACAACTTGGTGGTGGTTTCGGAGTATAGCCAAGTGGAGTACTTGTAGGTGGTACTTGACATACTCCGAGTACTTGGGTACATACAGAGTACAACCTGGTCGCTCATCAGTAGTATACCATTACCCCGTGAACGAACTGCGCCTGAAGAGAAGTACGGGGCATCTGAGGCCAATTAGCTATACAAATCGATCTATGTCTCTATAAAGCATGAATCCGATCTTGTACCGACGTATGCAAAGAAGATCTATAAGTCTGTTCAGGTATGATCCGGTTGGACATCAGGCACTGTCAGGCCGCAGTGCGTTTTTTTGAAGGAATCGTCTCAGGTTAATCTTTAAGGCAAAGCAGGGATTTGTGCCGTTTGAACTAAACTGCGAGAGTTTCTTGGTTTGAATTTTCACTATCAGAGTTCGCAGGCTCATGATTGTGCGTCCGCGTGCTTGCTTGTATACTGCCTTATCATCCATCCCCCATTCCACAACTCTGCGCTTCAACTCTTTGTTGATATCTGATAGTCTGCCAGTAGTAGCTATAGGAACCGTCTTTCCCTTTCCTCCAGTGAGTCATAGAGATAATAATAAATAACCTTACCGCATGGCTATTCCAGGCGCCATCCTGGCTAATGCAGCAACAGCTTCATTCCATCGTGTTTCCCCTGCACTCCGGTTTCTTTTCTTCTCCAACTCCCAATTATCTTTGGATACTTGCTGCTCGCTTTCCCCTCTTATATCGTTTTAATTATCGACTCCTATATTCATCCCCTACTGTTTCTCTGCTGCTGTTGTGCGACCTGTTACGACGCTGAGCCCTCACCGACTCGTCGAGGACCGTTCGACGCTTTGCCTGGGATCTGTCTGATTTGCCTGCCTCCAGCAGCCCGTTAAATTTTTCGCCCTGATCTTTTGAAGCGCTGTCCAGGTCATATTTGCTTTTTACTTCTTTTTTTCCCCTTGTCACTACCTAAAAGTCTGCTCCGAGCCTCCGAGTTTTCCCTCTGAAACCCTTGTCCACGGGAATTCCGCCGCGATAATTTCATGGCCGTCGCCTTCCCAGCCCCCTCGAGTCTTCACGCCGTCCTCCCCCAACCGGCCATCTTGAACTCCAGGGCTGTGCTGGATGGCCATCTCCATTGCAGACAGCTCCAGTAGCTCGCCCAGGTCCTCTCTGGCCTTTTTGCTGGACCCGGAAAAGGTCGAGCTGCCGCTCCCTAAACAGAGCATGTGGCATCGCCTGGGTCTCCGGCGATGGCTTGGCCGCGATGATCGAGATTTTCCCTCTCGCTCCCCAGCGAGTGCGAGCAGCGATTCTTCCTCCCCCGCGTCCAACAATCGTTCCAAGGGCACCGATTCTCCACCGCCCAAAAGCCACGACAACCTCACACGCCGCTTGTCGAGAAGGGTCGGTGTCGGCCTACCCCGATCCACGACCTTCAAGAGACAGCACTCCGAGCGCCGAGATTGTCTCTCACCTGTCGACTCAGAGCCCCGACCTCGCGCTGTATCGGCCGACCGTCGTACATTGAGTCTGCAGCGGACAAAGTCCCCACAGTCAGTCGTGGATCCCAGATTATCCGCTCCCGAGATTAACTGGCCGCGCGACGACCCGGACCCAGACCCAAGCCCCTCAACCGAAATCGACGAGCCCCCGGAAGCGAATGAGGAGACCACCCAGCACAACGACGTCAGGTCGGAATGGGACCACTTCCCCCAGGTTACGGATACGCCCGAGGGGTATCCTATTGATATCTTCGACATGGAGTTGGAGCGCCGGTGGATTTTGAACCTGAGCATGCACTTTCGGGACCGCTCAGAGAGAGAAAAGTTTTTCGTCACATATGCCGAAACCGCCAACAGATGGCGCCGCGTTACTATATCGTGCGACTATCGCGATGCCGAGCCTGAATCTTTGGAACAAGACCTGAAAGAACTACGGTACCAGCGAGACAAATGCGCACGCATCTACGAGTCCATCCGCGAGTCGCTTCCCGATATCCAGTTCTACGACACCGTTACCAACCTAAAGCTAGAGACACGCGATGGCCGTCTGCATGTCCATGTCACCGAAGACGTGAATGAAATCATCCCTTATCCCCCTATCTCGAGCATCGGCCATTTACCGGAAGCCCGACTTGTTCCCGAACGGCGATTACACTTTGAGGCGCACTTGTCGGGATTTGTATATAATGTAAGACTGGGTGATCACTCGTTCATCAAGAAGGAGATTCCAGGCCCGGATACTGTCGATGAATTCCTGTACGAGATTAACGCGCTACATGCCCTTGAAGGAACCCCGAATGTGATACAGGTGGAAGGGATTGTGGTAGATGACCGACAGGAGGTTGTGAAGGGGCTTCTCATTAGTTTTGCCGAGAAGGGGGCATTGGTGGATATTTTGTATGAATACCGAGGGACGATATCTTGGGAGCGCCGCGAACGTTGGGCTAGGCAGATTGTACACGGTCTGAGCGAGATTCACGAGACAGGTTATGTGCAGGGAGATTTTACGCTGTCAAACATTGTGGTTGACGCCAACGACGACGCAAAAATCATCGACATTAACAGACGAGGTTGTCCAGTTGGATGGGAACCCCCGGAGATTGCGGCGAAGATCGAGAGCAACCAACGAATATCGATGTACATTGGCGTTAAAACGGACCTTTACCAACTAGGTATGACTCTATGGGCATTGGCTATGGAGGAGGACGAACCCGAGCGGCAGCGTCGACCATTCGTGCTGGACGAGGACGTTCCAGTACCGGACTATTATCGGAGGCTGGTGTCTATTTGCTTGAGCCCGATTCCTCGGCAGCGGCTATCGGCCAAGGAACTGCTGAATTTCTTCCCTCCTGGAACAGGAACATTCGACCAGTTTCCCAGGATGCAACCTCATACGAGTATAGGAGTGGGCCTGCACAATGGTGCCTTGCCCTTGTACGACTCGCGTGCTGCATTTTTGTACCCACGCGGCAGGCAGATGGGAGGCTTTGGTCACAGCAACACGCAAGTCCCTTACCAGCCACCAAATGACAGCTTTGAGAGCATTGATTCGCCTGAAACGAACCGGGCGTTCGATTATAGGGAAGAGCAAGAGCAGAGGACGGGGCTGTATGACATGTCGATGCAATCTAACGGAGTTAGGAAAAGCGAGTCCATAATCTTTGATGAGCGCAATCCTGTGGATGACATGGTACCAATGAGGCATTCGCCCCATGCGGAACACTCACAACAATACCGAAGAAGTCCACAAACGGACTATGAGGAGGACGATTACGACGTTGATCCCCGTTACCGAAGCTCCTCGACCGACATGACAATGGTCGACCCTATAACCAATACTGAATGCTCGCCGAATGAACTCGTTGGGGTTGGAACATGGAAGATCCCATCTCGCACCAGCTCTGCCCATTACCAACTCCCTGAGCAGTCAGCTACGACACAGGCCTTTGCCGATATATACCCGGTCGATTCGGTGGCCGAAATCCAGTCTAGTCAAGAGCCGCTGCAGCCTGTGTCAACTCTTCTGCAATCTGCACTCCCGATTAACCCGGCGACCGGGGCAATGGAGCACGAGATATCTCCGACAGGAGACATTCAGCCATCTTTGACCATATCGTCTCCGAGTGTGGCCTTTGAAAATACCCAGCAAACCATTAACCAGCAGACGCCTCTAAGCGATTCCATCTTACCAATCAACCCGGCCGTCAAAATTTCAGAAGGAGTAAATCAGGAAAACATGGATGGTCCTATGCAACGAAGGATCAAGTCGACTCTTGAATACCCCCAAGATGATCATCGCGATCCTTCGTTGAGCGACTCTCTTCTACCCGAAAACCCAGCGGCCAAGCTGCCGGAGGCAGAGCTAGTGATCCACGACCGAGACAGTGCATCGAATCTGCAGACTGACACCCCAGTCGAGTTTCTCCGACGAACCATACAGGACCCCGGCCCAAACTTGAGCGACTCTCGCCTGCCCATTAACCCGGCAACTGAATCTCAAATTGAATGTCAAAAGGGGGGCTTGGCACACCCTGAGAACAATTCAGCTCAACAGTCTCTGCCGGAGTCTCAAGACCAAGACCAGAACATCTTCTATTCCCAGCTGCCCATCAACCCAGCCGCCTTATCCTCGGGAGAGGCGCTAAAACGCAGCATAGATGTCAAATTGTCCCATGAGCAATTGGTTCGATCCGCTCAACAAACCATTCAGGATTCCAATCGAAACTCCTTCCTCAATAACTGTCGCTTGTCCATCAAACCGGCCACGATATCGTCAGAGGTGAAAAGCGGGCTCGAATTAGATACGAAGCCGGCTGTCAACTCGCAAACAACTTCATACGCTCAATCAATCATCCAGGACCAAAATCAAAGTTTTTTCCTCAGCAATTCCCATTTGCCCATCAACCCGGCCGCAAAATGCTCGGCCGAAGGAACGCCCAGCAAACATTCAACCATTGTATCAAAGGCTGAGGCTTAACCTGCTGCTTACATGCAGCATAACGTCCACGACCTAAATTCCCACCTAAACGACTCTCATCTACCCATTAACCCAGCATTCCCCGACAAGGCCTTACAGTCTGTATGACCTATACGATAACATCCCGACCCACCACGACCTCGACAAAATGTTTGATTACACCCCGACCTACATTCAGGACTTTTGCGCGCACTAATTCTGCGCTGTACACTTATTACTTACCTGCTTGCGTTTCAGCACAATACAGCGAGCGTGTCATGACGGCGAAACATGGAGTTTGATTTAACATTATCTTCCTATCACCTTTTGGTTCTACGCGGTTTCCTTTTTCTTATTATGCTCGGTTTTGAATTATTGCTGTCTTCCGTTTCAAAGAATTTGATTCGATACGTTATCTTGTCGTTTTCCAGCTGCATCTCAACCTACATAGCATGATTCATTTTAGTTCGTTCAGCATTCCCCATCGGACAGACTCGATCAACTCGTGGTCCTCTTCGGGGGTTCCCTAATTGCATTTCCCTGCTTCCCTGCTTCCTATATCCCTAGCCTATCTCCTTCTTGCTTTGCCCTTTTCATGACGATATACGAATGGATGGACTTTTGGTTGCTTTGCTTCAATTGCTGCCTGTTACCCCGATTATTTCCTTAGGTTGCTTTTCTTTTGTTCCGCTCTATGTTCTGTAATGCTTCACCGTCTCCTTTTGTGCCTTCGGGCTGTTACATGTGCGCCTCACATATTTGTATATCGATCGCGATTTCCCATTTGATTTGGACTCGGCATCTATCGACCTACTTGAGTACTTACCCCCACCCGTCTACCATTCTCAGCGGTGACTGTATTAATCAAAAAGATTTCTTTCTTCTGTTACTGGTATTTCACATCTAGAGCCATGCTGCCTAGCGCTGCCGTGGGTTGTTACGTCCCATTGTCCTATGCAACCCTCCATCGTATAGATCATCTCAGTCGTCAAGCCCCAGGCCGATACAAAACCCTGACTTTACATCTTTATTCTTCCTTCGCCACAAACTCCTCGAAACTCTTCTGCCACGGCCCAACAGCGCCTAAGCCACGACCAATCAAGACAATTTTGCATTGCGTTTTCGGCTCGTTTTGTTTAGAGCTTGAGACAACATCGTCGCGAATCTCAAAGACTTCGCGCACAGCCTGGATGATTTTGCTTGAGCCGTCTCTGAGGGCAAGGATGCCTTTTAGACGGTGAATCTCGAAGTTGAGCTTTTGAGATTCCGGCTCAGAGCTGGTTGGGCGTACTGAGTCCCAGAGGACGGAGCGGAGCCAGGCGTCTACGAGGGTGATTTTTGAAGGGTCAAGGGATGGATGTGTTAGGGCTATTGTTGAGATGGACTTTAATTCATGTATTAGCTTCTTACTTGATGCCGTTTGATCTGACTCAGTGGTTGAAACATACCGGATCAATATGACTGTGTCCCTTCTGACTAAAGTCAAGATTGTCGAGGTGATCATACGCATGGAGATCCAATACCACACCCTCAATCTGAGGTGTGCGACTGTGATCTGTAACATGGATTTTAGCGGCGCTGTTGATAGCCGTTACTCGGTCCCGGACGTGTTCTAGTTCCTCCGCCGTGACGAGGTCTGTCTTGTTAAGGATGATCACGTCCGCGTGGGAAATCTGCATGTGTGCCATTGAGAGAACCGGTCCAGAATGATCGTGGTCATGATGATCGCCTTTCCCGTCGTCATCGGAAACAGTCTGCTCTGGGGTAGGCTCGTCGAGCAGATGGAGGATGTTTTTGGCGTCGACTAGGGTGACGATCCCGTCGAGGTAGATTGAGCTGCCGAGGTTGTCGTCTACCCAGAAGATTGGGGCAATATTGCCAGGGTCTGCTAGGCCCGTGGTCTCGAGCAGGATGTAGTCGAATGAGCCGCGGCGTTCCATAAGGGATTCGATGGCCATTACGCCAGAATCTCTGTTCTCGGATTTAGATATTGATTGGCGTGATTTGTGAAACGGGAACGTACTTGACAGAACAGCAGATGCAGCCATTTCCGACCTCGAGCCATTCGGTTACCTCTTGGCCATCTTGGTTGACGGTCATAGGCTTCTCGATGTCCGTTGCTGTGAGACGTGAGATTGGGCTTGAGTGTGCTTTGAGTTATGTTTCTAGCTGATGATAGACTTACAGTCTCCGAACTCTAAGCTATGTTAGCCAGCTCCTTCTCATTGTTGCCTTCTACGGATGGGCTATACCGTTCATTATGACAGCAATCTTCTTGCCATGTTTTTCCGTAAGAATATAGTTGAGTAGGGTGGTTTTACCAGCACCCAGGTAGCCTGACAGACCGTACCATCAGTCACTCTGCTGTAAAAAAACCAATCACGTAGTCAAAAGATCTACAATATGTTCATCGTACCCGTCACCAGCGTGATAGGCACGCGTTGCTGCGGGGGCTCTTCCGCAGACAATGATTGAAGCTCGGGCTCTGGAAGCTGGGAGACATCAACCAAATCGGGAGGAGCATCGTCGTCATCCATATCGTAAGATCAAGTTAATCTGCCTCAAAGGTGAATAGTAGTACTGCGTCTAGCTGTCTTGCTGCAGGGGTATAAAATCCGGGGCAAAGATCGATGACGTTGCCAAGAGGGGAAGGAGATAGGGCTTGCGGCGTAGGGCTAGAGTGGTCATGGGTCAGCTCTTTCTCACCGCCCGGCAGTTTCCGCGTATCTTTAGCTCCATTCGGTTCATTCAGTTGGAGAAGGCTGGATCCCGTCGGCTGTCTATCTGTCTACTGCTTCGGTCCCTCGTGCCCTCTCTCCTTTTGTTGCTTGCCCCCCGTTCGCTCCTTAGTACACTACTCCCACAGCTCCCTGAAAATGGCCGCTGCGGGAGTCTCCCCATCAAGCTCTCCGCGACTTCCCAGTCCCCCTCCGTTCACGGAGGTGCAGATCGGACCCCAGTCGCCGTCCGTTGGCGAGTCGTTTGGCGCAGAGGCGGATCTACAACTCCTAGGTGTTTCACCCGGCACAGACGATGGTCCGACAAGGAGGATCCGGCCAGGGTCAAAAAGCAGCGAGATGGCAGCTGGTCCTCCGTTAATACCCCTTCCGCAGGTCAGTAAACTTGTCGATGCCCAATCGAGGCGCTTCGGAGTTCCTAGCGTACTGACATGGTCGTGTTCTTTGTAAGCTTGACTCCCCCTTTCAGCTCCAAGAGCATCTGAAAGCGCTGTATAACCATTACACGCGGCCCGAGGACTCCGATACAGTTGTTCCAATTCAACGACATGTTGCCCGCCAGCTTGCTGAGCCGCCGGAAGGTGTGGAGCGGTCGCTATGGCTGTATGAACTATGCCGTTTCTTGACCATGAAAGTCAACAACCTTATCATCGCCTTCTTCGCTGAGAGCCCTCCTTGCTCCTCACAGACCTGCCCCGAAATGCGCGCATCCGAATGGCAGTATCTCTGCGCCGTTCACGATCCGCCCAAGGCCTGCTGCGCCATTGATTACTGCTGTCATACTCTTGATTGGGCCACCAACATTCTGACCTCGCCAAAACACTTCCCTAGCAGGCTCACACTGGGATCGGAATCTGGAGGCGGTCCACAGGCAGGGCTGAGGCACCTCACCAACATCTTTCGGAGGCTGTATCGCATCTTTGCGCATGCCTGGTTTCAGCACCGAGAAGTGTTCTGGCAGGTAGAGGGACATGATGGGCTTTATATGTTCTTCAAAACCGTTTGCGACACGTACCAGCTCATCCCTGACGACAATTATACCGTGCCCCCAGAAGCTGAGGGAGAGGAGGCGCATCAACCACAACATGTGCCGGAACAGAGCGACCCGCGGCGACTGACGATTCTGCGCAAGGACAATGAATCGTTGCTACCTCCTTTGGAACAGGTTGAACCCCCGTCAATCAGCACCGGTGCTACCACCCGACGACACAAGTCTAGCCCATCGATGGGATCTCGTGTCACAACCATCAGCGAGAGCGCAGAGGACAATGAAGAGGTACCACAGCTACCGCCAGCGGAAGTAGCAGCGCCTGAAGCACAGTCGCCGTTCGACTCCGCCAGTGACTCGCCGAGTGAGCCTGTCCAGTCGCCCACTCAAAGCGTCGAGTCTCAGGTCACCGTCGCCGAAGTTGAACCGGATGATGAAGCCTCGGAGGTCATTGAGGTGGCTCCGCCAACAGAAGAGGAAGAACAGAGTCAACACACGGATACAGCTAGAGAGGAATCCCCTGCTGCAACCCCAGAAGATACGAAACCGGAAGTGGAGGCCGAATCCGAATCTGAGCCGGCAGCCGCAAAACGGGAGCCAGAACCTGAATCAAAACCGGGAACGAAGCCAGAAGCAAACGAAAAGACAGAAGAGCCTTCCAAGGAAGATTGACGGCTGTCACGATAAACCCGAGATATCCTTAGATGTGACGAAACGGCGCTCGTGCTACGACTGTAATATGCCTTTCTATGCGGTGGTCGACATTGTTGGAGACTTTAAACATCTAAGATTCGTGTACTATACCTAGTTATAAGAATTAATAATGATACCCATATCTGCTGTGTAATTTGCCCACCAAGTGGAAGACTGGTACCTTGTTGGATCTTACTTCTATTGTCTCCGCTCCCCTCCGTTCTCCGCACCACCTCCGACTCCGCAACAACCTTGCGCTCCGCACCCAAACCAACACGCTCATACCACAATTTGAAATTTCCATAAACCGAAATACTCTACAAGCCATACACATGTCAAACCCTCCATCCGAAGCCCCCACTATGCCCCTAATAAAAAGCGGCCCAATCCATTTCGGCCCCTTCCTCGTCACCCCGCAGGTCCGTCCTCTCCAACTTTCAACCCCAATAATTCCAAGCCCTCTCTCTACCTATCTCAAACTAACTCAACCCTAACCGCTAGGTCTTCCACACAACCCCCCTGAGCTTCGCCCTCGTAAACCTCAAGCCTATTCTCCCGGGCCACGTCCTAGTCTCCCCGCGCCGCGTCGTCCCCCGCGTCTCCGACCTAACGCCCCCCGAAACAGCGGATCTGTTCCTAACAGTGCGGCGAATTGGCCGGATGATCGAGCGAGTCTATGGCGCATCCAGCTTGAACATTGCCATTCAAGACGGCGCCGAGGCCGGGCAGAGCGTGCCGCATGTCCATGCGCATATTATCCCGCGCAGGAAAAAGGATTTCGATACCACGGATGAGATCTATGAGAAGTTGGATGGAGAGGAGGGGGATCTTACTCGAGGACTTAAGGGGAGAAGGGGTAATAGGGAGGGATTGAAGGTTGATGATGAGCAGAGAGTTGCGAGGGGACATGAGGAGATGGAGGCCGAGGCATCTATGTTGGCGAGAGAGATGGAGAAAGAGCCTGTTGATTGACTTGATTATTTGGAGAAATACGACCAATAAGACTCTAGAGGTACATATTTTGTGCGTGACGTTAGCTGGATGGAGTTTCGCTTTCATTGCTGTATGCTATGTCTAATGGTGCGGGTAGGTATCTATTCAGGATCGACCGTACAACGCCTCTAAGTAAGAGAATCGAGAGAAATAGACAAGAAAATAGAAAGATGCAGTATCGTCAGACATTTCACCATCAACGTATCACTCATGCATGTATGAAAGATCATGATCCATTTGGTAGATTTGCAGGTCATCGTTCATGCCGTGGTCTTAGATGTCAATTCCTGTTGCCTTGACTTCCAGAGTGCTTTGCGCTCTTCGAGCACAGTCGCTGCCCATTCCTTGATCTCAGAAAGATGGATACGGTTCGCAACGTTCAGGAACTCCTCAAGGTCAATCTCGTGGCTCCGTTCGTATTCGATCATCTGCAGCAAAAGCTCCATTTTATCGACATCATGAACGAACTGCGCCTCTAGCGTCTCATTCGCCTCGTATTCGTTGAAGACGGCGAGGATACCATCGCCTGCAAAGGATCCACTTGGCACCCCGCGCAGCAGCGTGTTGGCGATATATTCCATGACAGCGGCTTCGCGACGGGCCTTTTCGTCCTTCTTGATCGGGTCAACGGGGGTGATGTCGCCGACGAGCGATTCGGCCATGTCATGAACAAGAGCCATCTTCATGCAGCGGGGAAGGTCCAAACGGGCAGCAAGAGAGGGCGGGGCGAGCATGGTCATCATCGACATGCGGTACATGTGGTCGGAGATGGATTCGCCGTTGTTGATGTCAAAGCGGCGCCATCCTTCGCGCTTTGTGGTCTTTAGGCGTTCTAGGAGGTGGAAGAACGGGACTGGGGAGGTAGAATTCTCTTCGGGAGGGTAAGGGAGAGTAGAGAGAACTGTTATCGTTAGTGGTGCCGGAGAGGGTACTTGCTGGGTTGGACAGGAGACGGACCGGACTGAGGGGTCCAGAGGCCTTGCTCGGAGGGGGTTTGAGAGCCCATGTTAGACCGCGTATGGAAAGAACTTCAGATAGACGAAGGGGATGGTTTCAAGCCGCAGGCGAAGATGCTCTGAAAAGACAGAAATGGGAGGTCTATGAGAGTATGGGAGGCAACAAGTGAGGAAGATGGTGAGGAGAAAAGCAAAAACGAGTTGGCCGCGGAACCAAACAATGAACCATGGCCGCCGCTCCCTCTCCACAGTAAACAACTCCTTTCAGAACCTATATCTACTCTCAACTCCCTCACGTCCCTTATCTGATAGGTAGGCAAACATTACATTCCCTGTAGCATCACTGACAAACAAATAGAGATGCAATCGTCCAGAACCCCCCGACCAAAACCCTCCAATTGGCCTCCTCAATCCTCCCACACCGTCCTGATCCGCAATCTCCAATTATTGGAGCTCGACCAGCTCGAAGACTGGCCCGGCATTACACCGCGCACTTTCTCGCCCTCGTCGCAGAATCAACGGCAGCGCATCAAAGCTGTCGAGTGGATTCTGTATCGGTTGGTCGTGCTCTGGGACCCAGCAACCGCTCGCGATGTAGGTTCAGTCCTACTCATACCACTGCTCCTGAAGAACTCAAATGTCTGATGGAATGACGCCTATCGCATTAGAAACTCCGCCCCTTCTTCCCGCCACTAGAACCTCTACAATCTGTGAACCTGAGAGCTGCGCTTTTCCGCGTCTTATCCGACGTCAAGAAGAATGGCGACTTAGGCCGCGAGAGCATCCTGCGCAAGTCGATGCTGGACGACTGCAAAGGCGAAAAGTTCGACGAGCTCCTCGCTGTTTTCTCTACCAATGTGCTAAGGCGAAAAGTACAAGACCGAAATCCTGCTATCGACCTCTCGCTCGCCTCCGGTCTGACTCCGCAGGAGTATACGCTTCTTTTACCGTTAATCCTTGCCCATAGAGCCTCGCTGAGCACACTCAGCGAGCGTCGAGACCGTGTTCGCGAGACTCATGGGAAGTTCTCCCAGCTATTGGACCGTAAAAAAGCAGAAATCGACGCCCGACCCACGTTAAATCGCCCTGGCGTTCAGATACGGGATGTTGATCTGGAGGCTCTCGCTCGCGAGACAAAAGCGAGCTGCCAAGGAAGTGTGGAATGGGCCGACACTTTGGTATCCGGAGGACTTAGCAGCAGCCGCGATGCCTTTTTGGAGCTGCCGTTTGACAGCGCCTGGTCCCGGGCAAAAGCATCAACTGTTGATGACCTCCGCTCCTCCTCAACTCGCCCAGACCTAGTATTAGACCTCGAGACTCGTGTAATGCGACAGCGAGCACGTCTACAAAGATGGCACCGGTATTCTGCTTCACTCAAACGCTCAGGACCTACATCACCACCGAAGCCTGCGGCCACCGATAGGACCCCTCAGTTGATCTTCCGTGACCACCTAGCCCTCACCGTTGCCAGCATCTCCAAAGCAGTACGGCAGCCTGTTAAACGAGGGCCTCCAGCTGCTAGCGATCAAGATATACTACACTCCATCTCCGAAGCAATGAAACGAATCAATGGCCCTGTGACACAGCAACCAGATTCGTCGACGCCGAACTGCGAACCAGAGCCAGCACTTAAACCAAAAATATCAATGCCGATTCCATCCATTGCAAGACCGGAGGTATTCGAAACACCTGCCGAACCGACCACGGTCAACCTTTCCGAGGAAGAACTGTTCAAACGAAGGCCTAAAGAGACATTTACCCTCACCGAACGGACCCGAAAGTCTATGTCCTTCGAGGATATCCCCGAAAATCTGCCACACGTCGAAACCGAACCCACTCCGGTTGAATACCCCTCGGAACCGACCCCAGATGACGAACAGCCCAGAGAAAGCTACACCCTTGCTGAACGCACGCGCAAATCAATGTCGCTGCTTCCTCCGCCCCGCGACCCCCCACGCCCCCGACGCGCTCGTAAATCTCGCGTCTCCTTCCCAGTGAACCAATTTGAGACGCCTAGCAAGCCTTCTTCCACGACCAACGATTTCCCTAGCCGCGCGTCTACTCCGCGGGATGAGCTATTCGAAGACCAGGCTGATTACGCAAGTGTATTCAAGTCCAGGCCACGAATCGCGCTGAGTCCTGTTGCCTCGCCGGCGGTACATGTTAGTCCAATTGGTGATTTTGACCTTGGCGCGGATGAGTATGAGGATTCGGGGGATGATCGTACCGGTGAGGATATGGATTATGTTGCTGTGGGCTCGCCATTGCGGTCGAGGGGAGGGTGGTGAGGGGTTTGTGATTTGCTTATCAAAGCCCGTCGCATATCTTGCTTTTTGATAAAGTCTACAGTCAGCGCATGATAGGAACACATAGTACACGAGTCATGACCCTTGATTTGAGCATTGGCAATCTGACTCGAACAACGTCCCTGCCATTCCATGGTGAGGATATGGACAGGGCCTCGAAGCATGCTCCATAACTGACTACTATATGTGTCACGATGTCACAGGACTCGGATTGGGCGTATTTATCAACCGCAGCCGTCACTAACATCCTCGATATATGCTTCACTGATATATTCGACAAGCCCCGCTCATGGGTACTGTTTGCCCGAAGTAGTACTCGGCAGGTCATATCATCTGTTCCTCATGCCGGTCACATTATAATGTTATTAAAGCTTTAGTTGGTCACATTCCCCCACTACTTGTCCTATGGCGGATCCTTTGATCGGGTTCGGGACGGTTGTTGGCTGGGCTGGACTTGGCTCTCAGCTGCTATCCGCGCCTTCCTTTTTTAGCATCCGGGTTAAGCTCACTCTTCCTCAACTTTCATTTTACCTCCCCTTCTACGTGAGGCTTGCTGCCAAAGTGCATTCCCTTGACGTCTCTTGTTATATGTACTATCAGAGGCCTGCAGTCACTTTCTTTACTGGTTGAGCTCTTCTGAGGCTCCCTCACAACGGAGCTATTGATATATATATCGACGTTTCAAGCTAAAATTAACTTCTCGTCCAATTTCTTCCTGCTCACTAATCCCGCCCACTATGACGTCCCTAGCCTTAGTTCCTTGAGTCTTAGTACAAAGGGCTTCTCGGCCTTGTGAATTACCCTTTTGGCCGTGGTCTATTCCTAGAAGCACTGGTTAGAGTCCTTGAATGAATAATGCCGTGTGCGTCATCAAGGATCTCCTGATCTGGGGACTCTGAATGGACCAAACATACGGAACGACGCTTGAAGAGGCCCTACGAGACACCAGTCAACAGGATGACTGCATCATGCAACTCAAACGCCCTGAGCTGCTAGCTGTATGTAGAAGAGGTGCTCTTCGTGACCACGCCCATCTGCTGCCAGTAGTAGGTATGAACTTGCAAGCCGCTGGAGATCTGGCTGGACGTAACGGCACCGGCACAACTCACAGTGCGACGTAAGAATACACTGGAGCTGCAGCACATTCTACTTATGATAAGCTTTATGAAGTCCGACTTTCGTTTTTGAAGTTTCCCGCGTCCCGGTCCCAGATAATAGAAAGCTAGAACATAAACAAAGTCACTCAATAGATTTTTAGTTACAGCTGGTGCACAGTAGCTATTAAAATAGGCGGATCTCCTGATTTGCAGGCCAGAAAGTGTACCGCGAGGGCTGAATGTGAAGAATGCAAGGGCAACTACCCACAAGGGAATGAAGGGCGTGCGTGACGCGACACCTGCTACCCTACATAGATAGGGGCACCGTACCTACCAAGAGACTGTATTAGCCTTTCGACCGGGGTCTATATCATATAAATTGTGCCTAGCAGAAGACCAAGCATCAGCACCTACCCTTCTTCACGCGCCTCTCCTCTCAACACCCTCAGCTCAACCAAGCAACCAAGCAACAACAAAACAAACGATATGAAGCTCTCCTTAACTACACTCATTTTCCCGCTCTTTATTGCCGCTGGTATGGCGGCACCGGTGCAATCGGTATGCTCTCCTAGGCGTTTTACCACTTTATGCCTCTCCTTTTTCCAGATTAGGGCTAACAACATGATTACCGAACAGAACAAACTGGTCGTTCCTCGTCAGCTCTCAGGCGCGAGTCTGCCGGAAGCATTGGCGAACGCTGGTGGGCTTAGTGGTTTTCTTTCACAGGCAAAGCTGCCTCTGTTGTCTGATGCTGGACTGGGCAAGTGAGAGGAAAGATGAGCAATTCTTAGTTGGAGAAACGACGGATTTTCTTGATCAGTTAGTGATATTGATGTCTGGTTCATTCTTGGTCTTTTGGAGGGGCATTGCTATCACTAGTTGTCGTTGAGTTATCATGCGGAATAAAAATAAAGACAAAGCGCTATTGTCATGGTCATGGTCATGGTCATGTCTCATCATCGGTCATCAAGGGGTGAATGTAGGCAAAACAATAAAAACACAGTGTACAAAGTGAGTGTGGCCAGTCTCGGGTATAAGAGTGAGTGTGACTAGTGTCAGAGTAAAAGTAATTGTGGCCAGTGTCGGAGTGAGTGTGAGAGATTCAATCCTCCAGGTCCATGTCATCCTCGACTTCGACGCGCGTTCCTAGCGCTTGCTTTCCTTCTTTGATCATGGCTTGAAGCTGTCGATTCAAACGTTGCAAGCTCGCATCCTCTTCACGTTCTAATCGCCTTTGTTTGGCAAGGTAACGCTGTGTTTCGACAGACACCGGACTTTCGTGTGGCTTTGCGGGAGCAGAGAAGGGAGAATGTGGGATGAGCGTTCTTCTAGAAGGACTGCGGCGGTGAATTACACGACGAGGTTGGCTTTTGCGTGAAGATGAATAAGGTTGAGCAAGAGAGTTCGGGTTTGCAGCACCGTCGCTTTGGACGATGACCCAACTACCGCGGAGGGCTTCCTCTCCATCGAGCGGATATTCGCCGGGTACAGAGACAGTCAACTTTTCGACCGGTGTCGGGGACAATGATGAAGATCGGGGAGGAATAGGAATAGGAAAGGGTGTTGATGAAGGCCGGGTTTCATGGACAGGGTCGGGTGTAGGCTGTGGAGGGTCGAGCGAATAGCCTTGGCCACCACCAGCATAGAATCCACGAAAGGGGCCAGACCAGCAGAAGTCCCAGACTCTCCCCACCGCGTTGATGACGGCCTGACTCCATCGGAAAGGCTTGGGTTCGGTTGCCATCTGTTCGGACACCGGAGCTTTCTCGTCAATACCGGAAGGCGATGCAGCAATGACCAAGGACGGATCTTCCCGGCGGCATCTCTTGCGACGAAAGTCATCAACGGAGTCCGTTAGACTTGCGTCAAGAGGAGTTCTAGGGTATTCGCGATAGCGACTGGGTCGGTGGATATCATGGCCTTCGTGATCATAAGTCTCATCAAGGTCCGCAAAGTAATCGTTCACTGGCGGCGGGGGCCGATGAGGCGTCTGGAGTATATTCACGCGACTGTAATCCTGGCCCTGACGACAACGTTTACGTTGAGATATGGAGCGGTATAAAGCTGATGAGGCTGATGGAGCTGGGGGAACTTGAAACAGCGGAGACGGGGCTCCGACGAGATCAAGATGCGGGGGAATAGGCGAGTCGAAGAGGAAGGATGAGGCTTGCATTATCATGGGCCGTTAGACTATTCGATGAATCATTAATGCATGAGATGTAGATCGAGTGGCCAAAGAGCGAAAAAGATGGAGATGGTGAGTTGGAGGAAGAGAGATGAAAAGGCGGAGTTTCCGAATCAAATTTGTGAGAAGCTCCAGCTAATAATCCCAGCCACCAAATTCACCTGGGGCACTGTTTCTCACCAACCCTCGTAGTTTAGCGTCTACTCTGTAGACTAGACCATGTCCTTGGACTTAGGGCTTTACAGTCTCTGACTTGTCCAGTTTACACTAGCAGCCTCTAATCCTTCTTCACCGTCTACCAACACACACCACCCCTCCGATCCGCGACCCCCATCGCCCGCTATCACCGCTTCGAAATGCGACCGCGCAAACTCCAGCACTGCGCTGTCAAAGGTTCCTGGTTGTAACCACACGGCAGGAATACCAACTGAGTGGGCCTCCTGGAGCAGTGGAAGAGTGACTGCGGGGGGAGTCACGACCGACAACGAGGTCTGCGATGGGGAAGACAACAAGCGCGGCGATGCGACGGTATCGTAGGAATGCGAAGGTGATAGCTGAATGCTAGGAGCGCGGGGATTCAGTGGGGTCACTGGCAAAGAATGCTGGTGATACCAGGCCAGAACTGTTACCAAGTGATGGGTCAGTACACATGATCTCATACTATCTATCCACTCTTGGGGGCTCTCAACGTTTGTATCCAAACTTGTTAGAGTCATTGCTGGCTCCGGCGACGGCGAATCGGGGAGACGAGAAGAACCGTTTGACTGCCTCCATCATGCAAAGTTGGACCTTATACAGGGGTAGATAGAGAGTAGATGAATATATGCGGGGCTGCTGTCATCATTAAATAGTAGCTCCGATCATCCCTCGATTTCATCATCGCCAAACCTCGGTTCCCCTTCATTTAACACCACATATGCAATAGCGCCATTCCCACTCGTTAGATCGCTTTCACGCCTCCTATCTGCTGGATGCCCCCATTCATTCCCTCTAAGCGACAGTCATCCGAGGATCCTCCCCCTCCTAAACGCCATGCCACCACTACGGCGACTACGCCTTCCGGTAGCTCCTCGCTAACACCAGACTCCGACTCCTCCTTGACCCCGGTTCCCACCGACATCGACATTGATGTGAGTGATGGAGATAAGAAGGACCTGTCCGAATCCGATGATGGCGACTCCGACGAGGTCGATTGGGAAGATGCGATTCAAGAAGACGCCGTTCATTCCGCAGCTCCCGCCACGAGCTTCGTCTCCCCGCACGAGAACCTAGAACTGACTTTAGACCGGAACGAGGTGCACCTGGAAGATATACTCCAAGGTCAGAAAGCGCCGTCGAAGATTGAACGCCAAATCCGTGTTCTGATCCATCGCCTGCATGTGCAGTGTCTACTCGCCCATAATGCCGTACGCAACAACTGGATTAATGACGGGAAGCTCCAAGCTGTCCTGCAACAGAAGCTACCACCTGCAATTCAGAGCGAGATCCAAAAATGGCGCCGAGCGTCTGGTCTCGAACCACCCGAGCTTCCTAAAGAACCGCCATTGCAAAAGAAGAAGAAAGGAAGGCAGACTAAGCGCAAGGTGGAGTCTCAACAGCGCGATTGGGGAGAGAATTCGTCCCGGCAAGAACCCGGACAGCCTGATTTAAGCAATGGTGATCCCATAATCCACCTGATGCGTATCCTTGCTGCATATTGGAAGAGCAAGTTTAAAGTCACCGCACCAGGCCTCCGAAAACATGGCTATCGGCCCATGTCCCAACTACAGACCCAGATTGCTTCTTTCCACAAAGACAACCATGACTCAGAGCTGTATGGTGAGAAGGTTTCCAACATTGAGGATTTTCGTCAAGCTGCCGAGCGCATGGAGGGGTCTCGTGATATCGGCGCGCAGCTTTTTACCGCGCTGCTTCGTGCGCTCTCAATCGAGGCTCGCATTGTTGCAAGCTTGCAACCGCTCGGTTTTGGTTGGACCAAGACAGAGTCGTACACTTCACCAAAGTCTAAAGAAAAGCCGAAGTCTACCAAAGCAAAAACCGATGATGATGACCTCTCGGGGAGTGATGACGAGGATGAGGAGGAGGATCAGCGTCCCTCGCATGGCAGCCATGGCCGTAAGCCTACTCGACGGTATGACCAGGATCTGCCTTTCCCGATATACTGGACGGAAGTAGTATCCCCAATCACGCATCAAGTTGTCTCGGTCGATCCCATCGTGACGTCGAACGCCGTTGCGGCCACTCAAGAGCTTCAATCAGCATGGGAACCGCGCGGCGCCAAAGCTGAGAGGGCTAAACAGGTAATTTGCTACGTTGTTGCCTTCTCTGCTGACAAGACCGCGAAAGACGTCACCACTCGCTATTTACGCAGGCGGACCTGGCCTGGAAAGACAAAAGGTCTTCGACTAGGGAAGAAAGGGCCTGACGATGATCCATTGGACTGGTTTCGCGTTTTACTACGCAACTATGAACGCCCGTATAAGGACCGCACCGCTGTCGACGACATCGAAGATGCTCAAGATCTTGTCCCCAACCGGCCGACCAAAAACAAACCCACCAATGAAACCATCGATACTCTACAAAGCCTACGTACATCCACTGAATTTGTTCTGGAACGCTTCCTACGCCGTGAAGAGGCACTCCGACCAGGCGCTCAGCCTGTCCGCACCTTCACCCCAGGCGGAAAGAAGAAGGCCGCGGTCAAGGGCAAAGCCACAGCAACGCCTCCAACAGCGAGTCCCAAAGCCGAAAATGTCTACCGTCGCTTTGACGTAGTCAAATGCCAATCTGCCGAGAGCTGGCACAAGGAAGGCCGCGAGCCACAACTCTCCGCAACACCCCTCAAACGCGTGCCCATTCGCGCCGTCACCCTCCTCCGCAAACGCGAAGTAGACGAAGAACTCCGCCGAACAGGCCAAAAGCCCCTCCAGGGCCTTTATTCCATCGAGCAAACACAAGAAATTATTCCCCCGCCCATCGTCGATGGCGTCATACCCAAAAATGAGTACGGCAACATCGATTGCTTCGTCCCGCGCATGGTTCCCGAAGGTGCAGTGCACATCCCATTCTCCGGCACCGCACGGGTTTGCAAAAAGCTAGGTATCAACTACGCCGAGGCCGTGACCGGGTTCGAATTTGGCAGCCAGATGGCTGTCCCAGTTATCGAAGGCGTCGTCGTCGCAGTTGAAAACAAGGATCTCGTGAAGGACGCCTGGCGCGCTGATAACGAGGAGAAGCGACGCAAGGAAGCACGAAAGGCTGAAGCAAAAATTTTGGCAACTTGGCGTAAATTTCTGTTTGGGCTGCGGATTGCGCAGCGCGTGCAGGAGGAATATGCCGAGGACGAAGCGGGCCATCTGCCTGACGCTCAAAACCCGTTTGCCAGTCGGAAAGCAGCATCGGCACAATCACTGACGCAGACTCAAACGCCAACATCAGGGGCTGAAGAGCGCCCGGCAGGTCTTGTAGATGAAGACGAAGAGGAAGTTGCCGATCAGGGCGGCGGGTTTCTTCTCGGTGGGGACGACGACATCGACCATGGTCTGATTGTTGAAGACAGACAGCCTCCTGTGCGGAGAGTCCGGCAGGCTTTGCCTCGGGATGAGTCTCCCCCGCTTGATGAAGAGTCTGACCATCAGGGCGGCGGATTCCTTCTGGATGAAGACAGCGATGTTAGCGACGGGGATCTACTTCCGGAAGAAGGGAGGCCACCTGTGGGACAGGACCGGAATATCTCGCACAGAAATGAGTCTCCTGCTCTCTATGAAGATGCTGTACAGGGCGGCGGATTCCTTCTAGAAGATGAGGTCGATGCCAATGAGGAGATTGTAGAAGAGAGGAAGCCACCTGTGCGACGGGTTGCAAGGGTTTCCTACAAAGATGAGTCTCCAGACCTTGACGTGGATTCGTCCTCGGAGGAGTATACGGAGGATGTATCTCCTCCACCGCACAAGCGCAGACGCACGCGGAACTCTAAGAGAGCATAAAATGGGTGGTCTTCTTTTAGCTTGGCTGGGCGTTCAGGTTTCCTGATAAACAGACATAGGTGGCACCGGCGTTTGCATCGGTTCAAGTTGGGTTGCTATAGTTTAAACAAAGGTTTACACCTCGTGTACTATATGTTCTATTATGCCTTGAATGTAGACATTATCAACCCAAAAGCAAGATATTACCAGGCCGTATCCGCAGACTTTGTTTACCCCATGGATTGATCGCATTACAATCTCACCGCACCGCCTTGTCCTGATGGGAGTACGCTACACCTATTATCAGCAACAAAGCTATCCTTTGCTTGTTACTTTCTTGGTAGGTTTTGGTTTACACCCTCTGACCTGCAATAAGAAAAACCCAACTGTCTGGATATTTCTATACAGAAAATTATATAGACCATGTTCAAGTATAGACTATCTTATATAAATTGGCCATTCTCGGGAATCTAAGCATACCGAGTATAAAGTTATTATAATATGAGGCTAGAGTATAAATATACTTACTAAACAGACCATGGTTATAACTGGTATCAAAACAGGTGTATCATTGTTATATGCTGGCCAGAGGGTGCACCTCAATACTTATTCACATGCATAAAGTCTTCAAGTCACTGATTACCATAGGGCAACCCAGCCGCCTTTCGAATAGCGCCATAGACACCGGCAATATCCCCCTTCTCGCCCTTCTCCTCCTTGACGACCTTCAAGAAGTCATCGGTAACCTTCACGCTAGGCAGACTCATTCCCGCGCCCTCAGCAAGGTTAGCAGCATGCCTCAGGTCCTTCCTCGCCAGATCGACCGCAAACAGGGGCTCCTCGCGCTTGAAGTAGTCACCGGTGACCATGCGCTCGGCATACTTCGCGAAGGGGCCCGGGAACATAGTGGCCACCCATTCCCGGTACACTTCAACTCCCAACCCCGACTTTTCAGCAGCGACAAAGCCCTCACCAAGGCTTTCGACGGTGTTAAGGATGAACGTGTTTCCAAGCACCTTGAGGAGCGAGGCGCGGCCGACGTCTTTCTCGCCCTCAGGTCCAACATCCAGAGCGGCTTTGGCGGTCACACCTTCAAGGAAAGGCTCGATGCGTTTGATGGCTTCCTGTGATCCCGCAGGAACGACGACCATCTGGCCTGCATCTGCGGCATTCGGGGCACCGAAGACGGGGCAGGCGATGAATGTCGCGCCCTTCGAGGTGAGGGTGGAGTGGATGCGGCGGGATGTGTCTGGGTGGACAGTCGAGCAGTCGACGATGATCTTGCCCTGAAGGCTGACAGAGTCATCGGAGATGATGGTGTTGATAATCTGCTCAAGAGCTGGGTCGTCGCCGACGCAGATGAAGGTGACGCTGGCACCCTGGACGGCTGCGGGGAGAGATGAGACAGCGACGGCTGCTTGGGGCTTCTCGGCGTTGATGGATTCGGCGAAAGCACTTGCTTTAAACGCCGTCCTGTTGTAGAGAGCTAGAGGAGACTTTTGAGGCCCTTTCAGAGCGATGTTGCGGCTCATTCCCTGGGCTTCTTAGCTGTGGTTCTGCGATGAGGGGCACGGTCACTTACCCGGCCGATGTTTCCCAGGCCAATCCAGGCGACGGTTTCGGATGCCATTGTCTCTGAGTAGGGTCGATTGTTCTTTAGGGAGAGAGAGTTTTGATGGAGGATTGTTTCCAGTTGCTGAAGAGGAAGGAGTTGGTGAAACGGCTGCTTAAGTGTCTATGCCACTGCCGCGGTTTAGAGATTAACCGGTTGCTTACGGACCTCCCACAAATTGAGTCACGATTGATCGTCTCCCCACTTTGCTCCAGTTCCGAAGCTTGTTTCAATCAATTACGTCGCCTACTTTTACATCTATATAAGGCTATGTACCATGGCCGAGCCTGGGCTCATCGCGGGGACTAGTCTATAGCAGGCTTGGTGCCGCCCCAGTTGCTGCCGAAATCGTCCGGATCTCTACACCGAGGGAACTATACAGCTAGAGTTTGTAAATTTGCTGAATAAACAAGATGCGACGCAAGGTAGTACAGGGTGAAGAAACCAGAGTCCAGTATTTGCACATGCCCCCAGGATGCGGCTAGCCAAATCTCTATTCTCCAATCATTTGTATGATCTTTTCGCAGGCCACGACTCGTCCCATCGAAGAGCCAAGCTTCGATGCAATTGTTCTCGCCTTCTCTCGTATGGCCAATGACTCTTCGCTATGCAGGACACGGAGGAGTGCGCTGCCTAGTTCGCGGCCATTGACTGCAGGCGCACTTGTCTTGCTCCCCCACACTCCTATTCCAAGGTATTCCACACGCGCGGCGAAGTCGTAGGTATCAAACCAGACGGGGAGAACGACCTGCGGCACACCAGCCCTAAGACGATTTTGGTCAGCCAAAGCTCTCCCTTCACGAACATAGCCTAAGAAACACTCACTGTACAGCTTCGTTGTACGAGTTTGCGCCTCCATGATGAACCATACAACAAACACGCCCGCTCTGGAGAATGCAAATAGGTTCGACAGGGAGCCATTCTTCGATCCGGACACGTCCAGAAAGCAATTCGTCCAATATACCCTTCACTGCTTCAGCAACCCAATCCGCGGGTTCGATCTTGCGGTCAGGCTTCAGCTTCCAGAGCACTTGTATATCTGGTCTAGCTTTCAAGATCATGCGTAAGCCATCCGCAAACTTCCTTGCCTGCTCACGGCCATAGCACACGCTCGAGCCAAGATTGACCAAGACAGTAGGACCCCGGGATAGCCATTCGTCTAGCTGTGGGCACTCCTCGCTGATCGGGCCATGGGGACGCAGAATCGGACCGCAGCTTGTGATGCAATCTGGGGCGAAGCATGGAAAATCAATTTCCGAACACGAAGATATCAGCACTGGCGTTGGATTGTTTTCCGAGGAGGTCATGATCGGATATGGCCCAGTGATACCTTCAGCGTGACGACGTTCGTCAATGGCTTTGAAAATCGGCGAAGTGGTAAATGAAACCCCGGCGCAAACGGCGAGGTAAGCGTTGGGCAGGATGTGTTTCCAGGGCAAGGGGAAAGAGTATCCAGAGCAAAGACTATCTCAAGTCAGTTAGCAGCCAGACTAGGGCCAAGTCCAGAGGTCAATACTTACACCGGAAATTTCCATAGATTCCCCAGCATCGGTTGTATTACATGATCCTTCGCGGTGTTCGGACTCAGAATGGCATAATTGCAACCCAGAGTGCGACAAGCATCAATAGCCTGCGCCATGATGGGCTCCATGATAACAATAGAAGGCTGTAATTCCTTGATAATCTCAATGCATCGATGGTAGACCGCAATGTACTCGTCTGCAGTCCAGGGTACCATAACACCAGGTAGCATGGGATAAGCCTTCTGAGCACCGAAGAATCCAATGTCGTGAGCGTTGAACCAGCCACTCGATGGGTCGCCTCTTGCCAATGCTGCTTCGATCATGGGCCGACCAGGGAGGGCGTGAAAGGTTGCGGTTGTCGATGAGGACTGCAACAATGTAGCCCGGGCAGCTTGAGCGTTGAGATCGGACACGGTCCGCTTCAATTGGGGAAAAGAAGCGATGTGAACATCGTAGGATTTCCGGATGAGAAACTCATGAGCAACTGCTAAAACGACTGTAGCTTGTCCTAACTCTTGGTTAGTTGCAAAGAGGATGCTTGGTTTCGCCATTGTCTGGGTTGAAGCTGGGAGTGAGTTGGAAAGAGGAGTGTGAGGAGTGTCAAGGAGGGCTATATAGACAGAAAAGCTGCAGAGAGTGCAGGATGTGTTACATATTGGTGGTAAATGTGAATGAGAGGGTGAATTCTCAGTGAACACAGCCCCGGGCACAAAGAGCAAATACTCACCCTGGCACATATGACCCTGGTCTATCGCAACAAAGACAGAACAAGCGAAGTAAGAAGTATCCTTTCAGGCAGTATGCAAATAGTAGCCTACCCAAGTACTGGATGGAGCGGTACATTTCCTCCGCTGATGTGGAATATATCCATTTAACACAACACTATCTCTTACCTCTAAATACCAATGCCTAAGAGATTAGGTCATTATCAATGAGCCATTAACAAACGCCTAGCCCATGCTCGTGAAGACAACAGCTTTGGGGTGGTTCTGCTGCTCTTTAAGCGATTGCTCGACTGTTAAAAGCAGACGAGTAGAACGGATGTGAAGTTCTGTAATCCATATCAGCTCTGTGCCACAGTACCAAGTAAGTAGAAGTACCATCGATCGAAAGCTCATAGCTAGAAAGCGTTTCCTCGTCGCGGTGGACAAGAATAGGGAAGTTGGTGCCCTGCTTGGTAACCTCCTTGACCCGGAATCTCAAACCAACGTTTCTCATTTGATCGACCCACAAGACATCGTCCCCTTTATACTTAGAAGAATTGTCGAAGACATGTGAGTCTTGTGGATGATCTGCCTGAGTCTTGAGCCAATCTCGAAACAGCCTAATCACCCCTTCTTGAATATTGACGGCACTCAGAAGGACATCCGTCCCTGGAAGGACCTTGACCACGTTCGCAAAGACGCATAACTGCGAGAAATCTTCAAAGCTCTCGATACTAACAGGACGGCGTACTGCGAATGAATCTTTCTCTGGGACTGAGGGGTCTTGGTCGGTCAGCCTATCAACGACCTGGTACCGCAACCATAAACTCAACTCACCTAAGGTCTTCTCGGCTTCTACTGGCCTAAATACCGAGTATAGCGTGCTGAGCTTTCCGAGCTGTTTCGCTTTGTCGATATTCTCGTATAGTGACCCCTCCCCCTCATACTTGTCGCTTAGGCCAGGCGTGCCGAGGTAGTCACAAAATACGTGGGGCTCGGTCAGTCTCGATGTTGGGTGAAAGCACTCTAGGATTAGTTTGTAGTCCGTCAACTGCGCGGAGAGGAGGAGTCGGTAATGTAGGAGACGCAGAACTAGGGCATAGAAGCGTTGGGAGACCGCGGCCAGGTCCAGGAGCTCGCGAGTAGTAAACGGTGATAGAATCTGGACGAATACCTATCATATAGGTTAGAGCAAGTTCTAGCACTATAGTTGTAGATTCTACCTCATTAGGCAGCGAATATAGATGGAGTTCCGATGCAGAGTCGACTGCCATCGTGCGTGGTGGATGTTTGGAGTGCGGGGCAGATGTGGAAGGATTGCCTAGGTCTGGATCTGAGTAGCGCAGTCGTCCATGTCGTCCAGGGCCGGCGAGATATGATGTTTATCACATGAGGCAGAGACACTATTACGAAAACCACTAGACCTCTTGAGGCTTATTTGGCTGGTGATAAATGTTGGAGACCTGATACCTCCTCTTTACCCCAACAATCGAAGCCCCTCGTGACGTCAGTTTGCGGCCTTGGGCTTCAGGTATAAATCGGCCCGAGTCGGCCAAAATGCTTCGGCTCCCTCCGCGTTCCTGACTCCATACCAAAGAGAGGGTCAAGATCATCGTCATGCTGCTCCATACTCAGAGACCTTGCTGGGAATGATCGTGCTGTCTTCTTCTTGGTAAAGTAGCCAGTCGAGACCTCACCAAAAGCGTGATTATCACATCTGACAAGATAATACAGAGCTAAGTCAAAGCATGGGAGTGTGGAAAGCGCTCGCAAGCAAATGCCCCGAAGCAAATTAGCCGTCTTAGCCAATAACAAGGGCGATTGGTGAGTGATGTAGCGTCGCATCCTACTAACAGAAATGCCCCTCCGCGCCCGGAAGAATTCATGCTTCGGTTCCCCGCGGTTTTCCCCTCCACATGTCCTAAGGGCTAGCTCTTAATAAATTCTTCTCTCCTTGATTGTTCCATCTTCATCTTTCCCTTACCCCCTCTGACCCCGTCACTTCATTGCCCACTATCATTGTTGACCATGGCTGAAAACGTCCTCGACGACATCTCTCACCGGAGATATAATGCCCTATCTGGAAAGGTGGTGCTTGTCTCTCCCCACCGTACCAAGCGTCCCTGGCAGTAAGTCAATTGGATTGGCCTCCCCAAGCGCAGAATCACCGTGGAAGCGCGAGACGCGAACATGGCCCGTTCTAATCATGCGACAGAGGCGCCCAAGAAACACCCTCCAAAACAGTTCTGCCCGAATATGATGCTACCTGCTATCTTTGTCCTGGAAACAAGCGCGCGCAGGGAGATCACAACCCCCAATACAAAAACACCTTCATTTTTGTGAATGATTACAGCGCAGTCAAGGAGGAGCAGGCGCCCTACCACCCAGAATCTACAGACGGTGCGTCCCAGCGCAGCACCATCACATCCCATTACACTCCAACTAACGACATTCTAGATGCCGAATCATTCTTCCTCCGCGCCGACCCAGTCACTGGAAAGTGTTACGTGCTCACCTTCTCGGCCGCTCACAACCTAACCCTAGCGGACCTCTCCCCGGCCGAGATCGTCCCCGTCATCAACGCCTGGACAGATGTCTACATTGCCCACCTGTCACCGAACAGCGCTCTGGCAGCCGCCGCTTCCAAGATCACCATCTCCCCCGACTCCCCCGCAGCAAATCTCTCCAAACCCAAAGAGCAGTACCGATACATGCAGATCTTCGAAAACAAGGGCGCAGCAATGGGCTGCTCGAACCCGCACCCGCACGGCCAGGTCTGGACAACCAGTTCCCTGCCCGAAGAACTTGCCGCCGAATTGGAACAGATGAAGAAGTACCGCGGCGAACACGATGGGAGACACTTGCTAGCCGACTACGCCGCGCTCGAGAGCAAGAAGCAGGAGCGCGTGGTCTTCGAGAACGATGCGTTCTTGGTTTTCTGCCCTTGGTGGGCTGTCTGGCCTTTTGAGACTATGATCGTTAGCAAAACGCACAAGCGCGCTCTTGTAGACCTTGATGACGGTGAAAGAACACAGCTTGCAGAGGCGATTGCTGAGGTGACCAGGCGGTACGATAACCTCTTTGAGACACATTTCCCGTACAGTATGGGGATTCACCAGGCGCCGTTGGAGGGTTCCGAGGAGGAGGTTGAGGCGTCGTACCTGCATCTGCATTTTTATCCGCCTTTGTTGAGGAGTGCGACCGTGAGGAAGTTCTTGGTTGGGTAAGTCTCCCGCATTGACAACCTGGATATGGTTGCAGATGCTAACGAAATCAGGTATGAATTGATGGCTGAGCCTCAGCGTGATATCACCCCCGAACAGGCGGCCGCAAGGCTACGGGGTTGCGGGGGTGAGTTGTATCGCAAGAAGTTGGATTCCCAGTAAGGGTGAAGTCGGCGGTTGGGCTTGGAATGGAACCTAATGTAGATATTGTAGCAGTAGTGTGTGATAAGAATAAAGAAAATTTGAAGAGAACTTTCATCACTATTCATGACTCATCAATAGGATAGTAACATCTACACAGGTCAAGAAACCCACTTGGCCGAGCACAAGGTGATGCTAGCATAGCGAACAAGACAGAAAGCAGGAAAAATGATGGGATTCGTCAAGAGACCCGATCAGTCGTCCGGAGTCACATAATATTTCTTTTGATTTCTAAATATGAAATCCTATTTCATTTTCCATTGCCCAATATCATATGCTTTCCGCCCGCCGGAAGAGCAGCGCGTGCAATGCAGGAACCCAGAGCCGAACAAGGAAATCGCAAAATTAGAAGACAAGAGCAGCACCCTTGGTCTTCTTGTCACCACTGTACAAACACACAGGTTAGCACGGAAGACCCTCAGGAAAGAAGAAAAAGCAACGTACCCCAACTCGAAGTGCTTGCAGCGCTTGAGAGCGAGCTGCTTCTTGGTCTTGCAGGCAGTGCACTCGAGACGCAGGACGACCTTCTTGGTGGTCTTCGCCTTCTTGTGGAAGACGGGCTTGGTCTGACCACCGTAACCGCTCTGCTTTCTGTCGTAACGGCGCTTACCCTGGGCGAAAAGGGAGGCCTGAGTAATCGCATCCATATCAGTATTCGTTCAGTGCACGGCGATGGGGTGCGGCGGTCTTCACCTTTCCAGCCTTGTACTGGGTGACCTTGTGCTGGGTGTGCTTGTGGCACTCCTTGCCCTTGCAGTACGTCTTGCGGGTCTTGGGAACGTTGACCTATTGCACGGCAATTCGTCAGCGTCTGGTGCGTGGAATATCATCTGATGAATAATGCGGTCCGTATTGGACTCGCCACACTGCCATGTCCCTGGTCCTTGAAGAAATCTTGAATCGGATTGTTGACCAGGCGTATGCGGTGTCGTCGAAACGTCGTCGTCTATTGCGGGTTAAGGTCGTTCTCCGATCGCACTGGGTACTATTCGAGGTAACCGATATGCGTTCGTCATGGGATCCCATCCGCAAGTTGCCGGTCTCTTTCGCGTGCCATCATGCCGTATTCCCAGACTCTCGTCATGACAAGGGCTTCGCTATCAAGTCGGTCGTCGTTCCGAAATGGTCTGCGATTGATCTTTCGTAACCGCGGTCGTCGTAGCTGCAACTCGAATCGTTCCGCAAAAGGCTGATGTTTCGAATCGAATTTCTCCAAAACCCAGGGACCAACAGCGCACTCGAGAATGAACATGGTCTCTTACCATTTTGACTGATTTTGCCGGCTCGCGGGTTGCTGGTCGTTAGTGGTCTCTTGTCGGGATCAAGTCTTGTTCAGGCGTGGTTGTGGGATTTCGTTTCGCTTAGGCCGGCCCTATCGGCGTGTGGACAGTCTAATCCTTTTTGGGCTTGCCAAGACATCCGATCCCGCCAGCTACTCCATAGTGCCTGAGGCGCGTAACATCTTCAACAGCCACCCAGGGTCTCTATCTTTGCTTTGCTTGTCTATATTTTCTGTTCAATATTTTCTTGGACTTCCTGGACCACAGTATCTGACATGGGTCACTCAGATGGTCTCCCAACAAGCATCTTCTCACCACCCCCATACCACGACGCCCCCTTGTTAAACTCCAAACCCAGCTCCTCCCCAACAATCCATTCCCCCGCTAGTATACTCTGCTCTCCATTTTCTTGAGCCCAATACTTCTTTTTCAACATCGCGTTAATTCTCTCTATCCTCTGAACCAACGCGGCCACACTGTGCCCGTCTATGATCCCATCATCCAGCAAAAACCCATCCTGTGTCACAAATCTCGCAATAGTAACGTGCGCCGAAGGCACAACATACCTCGCCGCTATTGTAACCCCGGACTTGAGGACTATGGTAGCCAGGTCTCGGCGTAGATGATGATAGCTATACCCATCGTCGTGGTTTTGCTTGTTGATCCTGGTCGGTTCTCCGGCGGCGGGGAGGAAGCTCAGTGCCATGGCTGAGGCATCGTAGCTAACGATCGGTTTGACCAGGCGCACGCGGTGATTGTTGTCGGGTATGTAGTTCGCTAGCTTTGATGGAGTGCCGTCTTGTATAAGCCGTGCAGCTAGAGCATCCATTTGTTCTTGGGTGCGCGAACTGGCTATCTCCAACGTTGTGATATGTAGCGACTCAGGAGGTGAGAACCACAAGGCTGGTAGTTGTTAGCAAACCTTGTCCTACAGAGGGGCGGGAAATGGGTCAATACAAACAGGGCGCTACATCTTGAATCTCCCGCTGGATCTCAGCGACTAGCTCCTTGACGTGCTTTGGCGGCCGAGCGTAGAGGTTCAAGTTATGACGGTGGTCGGCAAACGGTACCGGCTCTAATGTTGGAGCTGCCTCTGGTGCTAAGATTCCATCATCGTTTTGAGCAACGGGCTGGGCGACTAGCTTGCTCAAGATCTCGTCGATCTGCCAGCCAGGAAAGTCATGATGGAGGATCTTTTCCCTGAACTGGGCGTTTCTATTCGTTCGGTGAGTTTCATATCGGGCTTGGATCAGCTTCTATAGTAGAATCAGCATGGCTTTGTTTAGTGTGCCGGAGAACCAGGTACTTACAGGGTTATTTTGGCAGTCAAGAAGCAGCTGGTCGAAGGGGTTCGTTGTGGAGATTGTCATCATGGAGATGATTATTGAGACTAAATAGTTCTTGTTATAGACCTTAAGAGATGAATGGGTGAGTGGTCCGGGGAAACACACTATATATAGTGTGGTACTAGGTATAGAACGCGGCCTACTGCAGCTATATATTTCCTTTTTCCAGCGCTGTGATACCATTCAGGAAAATGCATGTTAGCCCTGACTCTATTATGAGGCTCTATTATTGAAGCCAGTACATTATTATTGCTTCGCAGACTTGCCCTTTCACAGTGCTTGTTAATGACATTAAAGCTATGGGAAGCATCCCTTGTCACGATAGTGCTGCTCTGCCCCACTAAACCCCGCTACCTATAGTGAGCTTTCCGTCATCCTCTCTCTTAACACTCTCTCTAACAAACACCCGACACTTCCCCTCATTATTACTACTACCTAATCAGCCCTGCTCACCCATATTCCATTCTACCAAAAGTCCTACGAACGAGCAGTTAGAGCGCCATATTCATCAAAATGCTCATCAAGTGACTACACCCTTCCTAGATTTCTTCGCCTACTGCGGCTAACGGGAGATCACAACGCCCAGGGTCCGAACACTTACCGGGAAGGAGATCGAGCTGGACATCGAGGCCGACTACAAGGTATACACAGACGCAACATGGATCTGCTATCCGCTGTATCCTGCCCGACTATGCTAACAGTTACGGTAGGTTTCTCGGATAAAGGAGCGTGTTGAGGAGAAGGAGGGAATCCCGCCCGTCCAGCAGCGGTTAATCTTTGGTGGAAAGCAGATGTACGTGTTAGGCACCTAATATTCGATCTTCTATTACTTACCTATCTTCTTGCTGGTAGGGCCGATGACAAAACTGCCCAGGACTATAACCTCGAAGGTGGCGCAACACTACATCTCGTCCTTGCCCTCCGAGGCGGCTGCGACGCACTCTAGCCGGGATCTATAGGCTGGTCGATCGAACGGTTTACCTCTCAGGAAGTGCAAGAGAAACGCCTTTTGTATCGACATGGTGACAAGTTGGAACGTCGGGGCCGGACAGCACGATAAGAACAAGGCCAGAATTAGGTGTCGGGAGATGGCCTGCGCTTGATATACCCAGGGCGAAGACATGCGCGATTATCCTGGTATCGAAGTACTGCCTATAAGAGAGCAGGGAAACAATGCCATGTGCCCGAGGCCCTCAGCATGAATCAATAGCATGACGCCCAACTGGGCACACTCACCTAATGGTCCCAGAAATGTCCACGATCAACTATTTTCATGCATCGTTCGCTCGTCCACCGTTCAGTGGGATGCGCGAATACGTAGGTGCTCAAAAGATCGTAGACACGATTGCGGGTGCGCTGGACTCATGAACAGGCGTAGAGGATGTGGAATTTGAATTGAGGACCGCGCCGAGGCATCATTCCAAGGCGCCATTTCACGCCCGCCCGGCTCCCAAACCCCAAACCCCCGAAGACTCTATATACCCAAACTCCGCGACCAATAACCGCCAGCTTATTAACGCCAAAAAAAAAAAGAAAAACTAGACCAGATACGAAATGGTAATAAAACCAGCATACCACCCAACCCGGCGCCCATCGCTAATGACAAGTAGAGATATTAGTGAACAGGCACACAGTTAGTTCACCTCTTCTTCTTTGGTTGAATGAAAAGATTGGGAGCAGGCCGCTTTCGAACCATCGCGCGAGGTGGAGACGCTCTTGACGCTTCCCGATTCGTATTCTGACCTGGGCGAAAGTCTGATGAGACAGCTGGAGCACCTGATGAAGACCTGTCCGAAGATGTTTGCGTTGGGGTGTGGGATCGAGAAGAGGCTGCAACGTGGCATGAGGCGATTGCACGCAGTCTGGCCTCTCTTTGCTGTAAAGATGAATTAGAGGCTGACGGAGGGCTGCTATGACTTTTAGCATTCGAAGCATCCTGTAGACCTGAGCGCCCAGGGGCTCGTAGCGGTGGTCGACGAGCAACGACCGGCTCAGCAGGTCGACGGTGGGCCTCTATCAGCGAGCGCGGTGCCTGCTGTACCTGCGTCGCCCTGTTGTTGAGTTGCTTCGTGGGCACAGCCAGAACGTTGTTTCTCTTTTTCGCTGAGAAAATGCTGTTCTTCTTTGGCGCAAACCCGGCAAATGTACTGCCATGTCGACTCCGGGCAGCCGTTCTGCTTCGTGGGGCGCCGATGGTTCTTCTATCGGCCACAAATTTGGTACTATGCTTCTCTCGCTCTGAGCTCAAGCCATCCAGGGCCATTTTGAGTCTCTCCGCATCCTCATCCACTCCTCTTTGGACCTCGTCCCGTAGTTCGCAATATAGGTCGTACCAGCAGTCCGGCTGCTCTGGTAGTTGGTATTCGTCCCACTTGGGTATATCGCGCTTTATGAAATCGAGCCACAGCTCAGCGTCATCGTTCATAAGATGTGGCGATTGCACCTCGAGGGACCTCTGACTCGCGAATTAGGGCAGGTGAACGGTTTAGATAGAGTCGCTAACTGACCAGCTTCTCTGGGCTCTCAATCTTCAGGAGGAAAGGACGGGCAAGCGCATAAGGAATGTTGCCGATATCATTGAGAACTAGAGAGCAACCGTAGTTAGTATAGGATGCTAAGACCGAGTAATCGCTCCATACACTTCACGTTCCGAATCGCAGTTGCAGTGCAGAGCTGGCGCAAGGTTGGGGGTGGCATGGCGGACGACTAGGCTGACAACCAAAATGGGACCAAAAAGAGAGCATGCGCGTGTTATAACATATCATAATAGCAGGAAGGCATGCAATAATCGCCCAGAACTTGACAATCAAAGATAAGACAAAAGTAAATGGATAATTGAGCTGCGGTTCCGTCCTTTATATATGGCTGTCGGCGGTGTCGATCCAGCCCCGAAACGGATGACATCACATGATTAGTTGATATAAAGAGACTGAGTTTCACGGTCAAATTCACCTACTAGGTTCTCTTTGATGACATCCATTCACTAGCATGAGTAGTCAGGCTTTAGTGAATAAAAATGCCTTCAGACAGGCTTTGTTCCTCGAGGTGGCGGAATGCTTTGCACAGTGAAAGGAGGTTGAGAAGCGACCTAGACTCGAATGGAACGCCAACCTTGGAAATTCGAATGGATGGCCCCTTTCGACTGGCCGCACATGTAATGTCTCACTAGATTGGTGATCGGAGCCTCGCTATTGCATTCAATGACCCCCACCCCAGTTGATGCTCACTAAACGTGGCCCACACCTGGATATAGCTGTCTCAAGGGTGCTTTGTTTGCGGTGAAAGATCAAGTCCGGGTTAATTCCCGTCATCTAACCAGTCGGTTGTCATTTGGAATAGCAGTGAAGACGACTGGCAGACAGGTGGTTCTATATCCTATCTGGAGGGTGGTACTTATATCACTTACCTCATGTCTCAGATCCTGAAAACAGCGCATTTGTGCCCATCTGGAGCTGGAGGAAATCGTAGCACAATCGGGCTCACGGATGAATTGTCTCATTCTATCCCTCGGCCGATATATTTCAGAATATCACAAACGGAGGCGTGGATAGGAGCAAGGTTGGGGAGTAGGAGGTATACCTCTCATGGTGGCTTACGATGACTGGAGTCTTGTCGGCTGGCAATAACTTGCGGCACATAGGGTACTAGGTGTATCCAGGGTGCACTAACTCAGTATCAGTTTAGGGCTCCGTGGCCTCAAGGACTAACGATCGTGGAATGAAGCCACTACTTGTTGGTGGCAGGAGTTTGATCTTTCACCGAATATCTCAATTACATGTGGACTACGCAAGGCCGGACATTACCCAAGAAGTCAATATGGGGTGAGTCATTAAAAACATGGTATCATGGATTGGCAATCGAATAAGACAGCGCAGCGAAGGAAAAACCACCCATGAGCTAAGCTGAGCCAAATAGCGAAATGGTTGGCGGAACACTCGCGGGAATCACAAGGTATCAGAGGCCGAGATTATCAAAAGAGTGGTCATTATCGCAGGCCTATTTCTCGGTCACAGCCTTCGACTTTACTGCATCTTCATTATTCGGCAGCTGAGCGAACCATTGCGGAGGTTTGATGCCAGTCTGGTCGTGGATCGTGCTGAGTAGGGGAGGGAGGCCTTGCATTATATTTCGAATCGGCCCCAATGCGTCACCGGAGCCGCTGGCGCCATCTACTGGCAACACTGGTCAGTGAAAGGATACTTACTAGGACGAGGAGACACTTACCTCCAGTGTTCCACGTGGTGATCTTTGGCTGAAGGCCTTGGATAGCCTGGCCATTCGCGAGGGCTAGTTTCTCGAACATGCCGGTCTCAATCATCTTCCACTGGAGGAAAGCGTCAGGACCACCAAGGACATCAATCAAAGCCCCGTAAGCCTTGGCCATCTCCAGGACACCTTCAGCCTCACGCTTCTTCGCGTTGAATGCAGCATCTGCGTCTTTGGACGAGCGGTAGACTACGCTTGGTCAGCATACTTCAGCATAGAGACGTGGCCTGCAACCTACACTTCGCATCGGCCTCCATTTTCTCTTCGAATAGCTTCGCCTCTGCAGCCTTGTTGCTGGAGTAGTACAGCGCATCGGCGTGTTCCTGGGCAGATTCTCGCTCCACTTTACTCTTCGTGACCTGCTTAGCCCTAAGGCGCTCGAGCTCTGTCTCTGCCCGCTTGGTCTCGACCTGTTTCTGCAGCTCTGCATCTCGCGTTTCCGTCTGACGCTTAGCAATAATCTTGCCCATCTCCACTTGAGAATCAAGCTCCGTCTGGCGGTTCATGAGCTCCGAGTCGGCCTTGGCCTTTTCGGCCTTTCGCTTGGTTTCGAGGACAGCAGTGTCCGCATCGATTTTGGAAATTTCTTGCTTCGTTCGTCCCTTCTTCTCGGCCTCGCCGATCTCACCTCTCATCCGGGCTTCTGCGACATCAATCTTGGCTTGGTTCAGGGCGCCTTCATGGGCCTTTCGGCTAAGGAAAGCGAAGTACTCGCTGCCCTTTGTGTCTTGGAGTTCCTTGACGTTGGCGTTGTAACTAGAATATGGTCAGCTTAAGATCATCAAGGTATCGCTCCCTCAAAGGTACATTTTCAATCCAAACTGCTCCAACTCGTTCTGAACATTGGCGATGACTTTCGATTTGAAGATCTGACGTTCCTTGAAGATCTCCTCCATCGTCATGCTGGAAACAATCACACGCGTTTCGCCCTCGATGATTCCCTTGACGATATCTTGAACATGGTTCCTAGTGGCCGGTGTATTCAGGTCTTCCACTGTGGGCTGTTTGGCGGAGCGTTGGTCGGTTTTTCCAGATAGTAGGAGCGCATATTTCTTGAGGGACGGCAGCTTGTCCTCTGGGCCGATGGTGAATACAGCAGGGAGCGAGAACTGAAGCTTTTCGATCGTCATGGCTTGAAGGCTGAGGGAGAAGTCGAATGGCATGACTGATATCCTTGCGCACTGCGAGCATAGTTAGAACTAGCCCTTGGTGGCTGTATCTCGTACGGACATACCCGCTGCCATGGCCACACCCAGGCCTTTTTGAGGATCTCGATGTCTGCAATCCCGGCGCCAGTGAGCACGAGGTACTCGCTCGGTTCAGCAATGCAATATCTGCAGTATGTTCATAAGAGGGAGTACTGGATAGTAAGGGACGGCTGGTACATACCTCATTTTGTCGACAGGTGATGGATATATCCCGATATCGATGAAGATAGGGAGAGGGATGAGAAGTAAAAACCGGAAGCTCAGTGGTAGCAAGGTCTTTTATTTATTTATCAACACAGGGTAGTTAGTAAACACTCAGGATGTCTTGAGTCAAAGAAACTTTCTTTGCCGTTTGCCAGCGGCGATGCCCTGGCGCCCGGTCTTTAAAGCCGGGACGACCTCTAGGTAAGCACAAGGGTTGTCACCTCTGAATGGATGCATCCACCTCATGCACTGCCGAACCTTCCGAATGCCGCAAAACTAAGAGAGCACATGCAATAAAGCTGCAGGCATTGAAGAGCGAGCCGGGCAACTCGCAGCAGAGTATGCGTTGCTCTTACTGGTTGGGCGCAGCGCCCCGGAGGGCCGGACGATGATCGCGGGGAAGATGAGCCTCATGGTATGGTGATAGGATAATCCTTCGACCTAGAGGACCAATGACGGACCCATGATCATGAGTGAAGCTGCCTTAGTGGCTTTGATGGCCGGCAAGGCTGAAAGTGCCGATTTCCTTCAACTCAACCTGGCGGTAAGTTTGCGCAGCCTTGTGAAGAGTCTCAACCTAGATATGGATAATACTCCTGGTAAGGCAGCACAGCAAAGCGCCCGAAACTCCTACGTTGCCCGACAGAGACCGCGGCAGTAAGATTTACCATGATGTTTCTGATTGATGTTGACTTTTGGAAAAAGAGTCAGGGAGAGCTGTTGGAAGCTGCCGTAGTCTTTCGACACTGAACCAATCAGATGGCTAGCCACATAGATAGCTTACCTACTCCGGTTTACCTTGGTGATTTTGTTAGTACGGCCCACACTTCATAAAGCTTTGCCACTGATTTACATTTACTCAGCACGTTATACAGGGATATTTACGCCTGGGGAAACTTCATAAGACTTTAGATAGGCAGGCGGTACGCCTGTGTGGCAAAAGTCATGGTGGACCGTACTAACAAAATCACTAGGGTAAACCGGAGTAGTAGGGTCACTTCGTGTTCCGATCTGCAAGTGTCCGATAAGCAGGACAAACAGTGCAAACACTTCTTTATCGGCGGCATCATTGGGCGGGCTTGGAGGGGCAGAAGTTGGACTCGCATTGCGACCTCACCAATCGTGCAAAAGCTGCAAGTATTGAGACATAAGACATAAGACACTATTGACGGCACCCAGCATAGGTAAGGAGCTAATCTATATCTTCTCCAAATTTGAGTCGCATACCGTGAATTGCGGATCTGCAGCTGCAGAAAGCCCTCTTTGTATCCAATGCTCCCCGCCACGACCATACTGTACGGAGTAAGGAGACATCGACCAGGGTCTGAACGACCACTCCTAATTTTTTTTTTTTTTTACTCTACCCACTGCGTCATAGGAAAATGACTTATATGACTCTAGAAGCAATCGTCATCATGGCCCCGCGCTCTCAGCTAGAAATCACCACAAGCGCAATCCAACGCCTGATCAAAGAAGAGGCGTCATACCGTCGCGAGGCAGAGCAACAGAAAGAGAGAATCAAAAAGCTTGAAGCACAGGATCCCAGTGCAGACGAGAACCGAGACTACATGCTGAAACAAGAGGTACGTTGCGCGATTCCGGAGCTTTCAGCCTATCAGACATGGCTTACTGACGCCCGGTTGTCAGCGTGCTGCACTGAATGAGACGGAGAGGATCTTCCCGAGCCTGAAGCAAAAGATCGAAGAGTCAATTGCCAAGCTCGACAGCCTACTGGTGAGCATCCCATTCCGAATAGCAGTGTGCGACGACACTGAGTCTTGCGTCAGATCGAAGAGGGGAAGAAGGGAGCCGAAAGCAATGTTGAGCATATCAATGCTGCCAAGGAGGCCATTGCGAATGCCAGAGTCGCCGAGCGAGAGATAGCTTAGACGTTTGGTTCGCCAAAAATCAATGATTAATAAGTCCATCTGGACAGAAAAAATGCAAATTATCGAACACGCCGCCACCAACCGACTCCTGACTCCATGAATGCATAAGAACCAATATCTCTATGTAGTGTCCATCTTGTCGCCGTGACGATCATCCGGTAATTCCTCGCCTTCCTCTAGTTCATCATGCGGACCGCCTTCATCAGCTGTTACTTCGCCTTCGTCCACCATGGTCGCGTCTTCTTGTCTCTCTGCTTCGGCAGTGGTGACTTGCCGTAGAGGAGTCGTAGCCCCAGGCGTGGCTTTGTCCGCCGGTACAGCGAGAGGTGAGCGACCCGCTTCATCTTGACCTGGCTGGGAAGGCGTTGAGCTTTCTTCTGGCCGAGGCGTGTTGGCACCGCTCAATTTTCCCTTGGATGTTTCCCCGTCGTCTCCGTCCTCATCCTCTTGCATGCCTTCTCGACGCTCTACCTCCTCCTTCTCGTCTCGGATCAATCGTCGAAGTTGCATTCCTTCTTCTACAATGCGTCCAAACTGTTCTCGCCGTTCTGCCCATGTCTTAGCGTAATCCTTGCTTTCATTTTCCAGCTCTGCAATCTCCGCCTGCAGTTTTTGCAGATTTGCCTGTTGGTCCTCTCGCGGCTTCAGCAGTCTGTTGCTGGTGATTTTTTCCGTCTGTTCGTCGTAGCTTTTCCGCAGTACTAATATCCGTTGCGCTTCTTCCAATTGGACGCGTAGTTCGGTAGTGCTATTGCGAACGGCCTGCATCGTGGACAGAATCCGCTCCTTCTCAGCTACATATCGCTCGCGTTCCTTCTCGTTGCTTGTGACCAAAAACTGTATCCGTGCTATGCTACCTTCGAAGGCTGCAAAATCCAGGGATGCATCATCTCGGAATTGGCGCCATTCCTCGACTTTCTTCTGTTTGTCAGCGTCCGCAGCTGCCGCAGCCTCTTCGTCGATTCCCTCGGGCGGGGGCGTAGGCAACGTCGCATTCGAAACAACGATCGATTCGGGATTCAAAAGGCGCTTGGAAATCCTCTTAAATGGCTTTTCTTCGACATTAAGCAGGCGAGACTTGTGGAGGGCATCTGGACGGCGAAACGTTAGGAGTGGAACAAATCTGCGCCGGCACGAACCGACCTTCGTCCGCCTGATCAAGCAGCCCATAAGACGTCATGATGGATGTGCTTATCCGCTTCACTGAATAATGAGTGATGGAGGCGGGGGACCGCGTGTTTCGCTTGCTCGGCCACCGAGAGGAGCTTGGGTCTGGTTTAAAGGGAGGGAGCGGTAGCGGTCAGTTGAAGTTGGAGAAACACGCTAGGCGGAAGGTGACCCTCCCTCCGTCTCCTCTCAAACCCCCATGCGGGTTGCTCTCTCGAACTATTATTACAAATCTGCTACTATTGCTGTCACTGTCCTTACTCTGTCTCCTCTGAGATATACTCATTACATTTGACCAACCCGCCGGTATTTGTTGGCTCCTCTCAAGCCCGGCGTCTTGGCTGACTTCCTGAGACCGGCTCGATACTGGGATTAACCTCTTCTGCGTTCGCCGTACTCACCTCTAATTTTTGAGCTCGATACTTCGCAGACTTACGTATACTGGTGTTTATCTGCGTGAACGATGCGAAATCGGTCGACTCGGTTTCCGAATCAGCAACCTCGCGTCAAACTCCACTGATGGAAAGATCTATTGGTCTTGACTCGCCGCCGCTCGTTTTGCGCCGTTTTCCCTGACCGAGATGGCGGAGATGTACTCGGGCCTTCATGTAGGCCAGCGATTCCCGTCCTTGGAAGAGTTCAAATCCCTGGTACGGAGTATATCTGTGCGGCAGCATTGGGAGCTTCGCGTGACGCGCAGCAACAAGAAAAGTGTTGTGATAGGATGCCGGTGAGTTCTGTGGTTTGCTTACTCCGTAGAGTGGGCGTAGAGCTGAATGATTATAGGTCCACCCCAAATTGCTACTTCCGCGTCGTTTGTCGCGCAAACAGGAACGCAACGTACATTTCAAGCCTGGTGGACGGTCATAGTTGTCGGCACAATGCCACATCGACGACCAGGACCCCGGCTCGTTCAGAAGCTTCCCACGTGCGATTCCTGCTTAGTGAGATACCGAAATTATTCGACATGCAAACCAAGATCAAGGCACAGGATATCGTCGACGCGGTAAAACGGTATCATGGATATGAAATATCGACTAGACAGGCCCAGCGTGCTCTTATCAGGCTACAACAGCGGGATTCACAGCAGCAAAGCGATGCAGCTAATTCGTCAAGTGGGGAGGACCGGGAAAGTCAGCCGCCGGTTGTAGAAAGGCAGAGCGAGGGTTCAGCTTATGGTGGAATTCCAGGCCAGAGATGGATGCCCGAATCTGTCCCACCGAGTCTTGTTGATAGTACGCAGCCGCCGCAGAACGATGACCCGCGGAACTCGACCTTTTCGACCACGGCCCTACAGGGCCAGCCAATACAGCAACATTCCCAGCAGCTCCATAATCCTCAACGTATACGACCTACGGTCCAGACACAACAACCACTTCCACCTACGCCCGTTCTTCAAGCACCAGCTGTTCCACAACATGAGCAAACTCTCAACCATTCCCTACAACCTCAAACAACCCCTCAACAGCCCACCTATCCTCCACCGACTCTCACTCAACCTACGTCTCGGCAGACAGGGATTGCCAAGTCTCCGATACAGCCTCAGCAACCCGGACATGGTCATCCTTCCGCAGCCCAGCTAGTCACCAGCAATTTCAAGATCGAATTTTCCTGCACTACTTGTGGAGCTTTGAATCAAGGTTTCTTCCCAAACCAAGGGAACATTACTGGCGCACACTACGTTCCTCCGCATCCTGTATCCGAGCACGTTGGTATTCCGCAGGCGGGCCCCGCGGCACCCCCAGCCGCCACACAGGGTCTCGTCGAGAGCGGAAACGAGCGTTTTAACGATGCGCATAGATTTGACAGCGCGCGTAGGGCTAGTACTCGAGGTGCACCGTCACCTTGGGTGCCGACTGGCCCAATGGATGTTTCACTGGCCTCGGCGCATGCTCACAATAGCCCTACATAGGACCCGATCCCTTCACCTTGCATTCTCCTTACATTGCACATTTAATTCCCGCCAGCGCGCATTCATCCTATACCCTACCTAATACCGAAACCTGAATCGGTGCAACCTCTTTACACTACTACTACTTACCGTTGCCGATCGCATCTCTCCTACTACCTTACTTTCGCTCTCTCGTGATATCTCTTTCCTGCCCACCTCTCTGTCCGTCTTTCGTTGGTTCCTTTCGTTTCTCATCTATTACCACATACAGGGTCAATTTCGTATCTAGTGTACGGTATACCCGGACTGAAACCAGCCGGTGTCTCAATATAATCATAGATAGGATGCATGTCCTACATATTCTGCTGACACCCCGGCCTTGGTGCCATGTCTTAATTTGAGCCTCAACCGCGTAGCATGCTCAAAGAATGCTTGAAAGCCATCAGATAAGTTCTCGCCTCCAGTTCGATGAGTTTATCAGGATGTTCAACTAGCGCGAGATAATGAGCGGATTCTTAGGCCAGGAACCGTCCACGGAAACGTGTCTTGGCGGGCCTTCGAATCAACGCGACTTCCCTTCTCCAACTCTGTACTGTCATCGCCCACAATGACAAACTCCACCATCTCGCCATGAATCTTTCTGAATTGCCTGCCTCCCAGACAAGGGCCTCTTCTCCTCACCGGGGTTACAATCCTCGCAAAAGAGGAAGGACGGCATGCACACGATGCAAGACTAGGAAGCAGAAGGTCGGTCAGCCTCGCATTCCGAAACGCACCAAGCTGACAGTCAAAGTGCGATAACGAGTATCCTGTCTGCTCTAACTGCCTCAGAGCCGGTGCAGATTGCGACAAGGCGTCCGTCCGGCAGGAATGTGGCTCCCAGAGCGAGTAGGTCATGTCAGCACCTGCATTATCTACGATGCCTGCTGACACAAACACCTGGCAGATACACCCGTGCTCTAGAGGAGCGCGTTACGTATCTAGAGTCACAGCTGGAGGTGGGTACAAGCAGTAGCAGGACTCCCAGTGCGCATCCGGTAGCATCGTTTTTGTCCCCACAAAGTCAAAATACAGGACAAGGACAGACAGGCCATAGCCATGCTGGGGGTCCTGGAAATGGGATTGGAAATGGTGTTGATCATAATGCTGTCGGGGAACTAGTTGGGTTTCTCGCTATCAACTCGTCTGAGGCACCTGCGTACATCGGCTCGAGCTCCGGGCTCTCACTCGCAGCTAACCTGGGCGAAATGGTCCAAGCCACCGTGTGGAACCAGGTTTTATATTCGTCGCGTAATCAGCCCTCGCCCTCTGGTGAGGGTAGAGCGTCTGCGGACCCCGGAGTTAGTGGGCTTCCTCCTCAGCCAACGCCATCGGGCAGGGCGCCTGGTCAGAACCGTCCGCGTACGTCACGTATGGAGGAGTTGCTAGCGAAAAGCACGGAACCGCCGAATGATGAGATGGGCGGACGGATTCTTCATGCATACCTGACTAGGCTTCATGTTCGCTATCCCTTTCTCGATTGCAAGGAGCTATGGCGCCTGCATGAAGACCGATGGCGGTTGGCTAAAGCGAAACGGGACGAGCTCACCAAGTCTCAGAGGTTTGGCGTCTTCAAGCTGTACTTGACGTATGCAATTGGAGCAACTACTATGCAGTTGAGTGAGAAGTACGACTATGTTCCACCAGAGGTATGGCCCCTTGTTCTAGGCCAAGGCCCCAAATCATGTTCTGATCGCGTCTAGCGCTTTTACATCACAGCCCTGCAACAGGTGCCAGCTATGTGTGATACCCGGTCTGTAGAAAACGTCGAGGCCATGACGCTGCTGGTTGTATACCACCTTCGATCTGCCTCCAGTCAAGGTGTCTGGTATATGATTGGGATGGCAATGCGTACAGCAATCGATCTTGGGCTGCACCGCAAAGCCAACGAGATCAATCTGGACCCAATCACGGCGCAAATGCGACGTCGTCTCTTTTGGACGGTATACTACCTAGAAAGGGTGGTATCAGTGAGTCTGGGGCGGCCATTTAGCATCGCGGACAGACATATCGATTTGCCCCTTCCTCTCGATGTTGACGACGACGTCCGTGATCCAACGCTTCTGCCGCCAGCGTCTCCAACCCGCTCACCCGAAGGTAATGCTGGGCATCGTATCACATCACTTACCTTCTCCATCTATCTAATAACGCTCCGCCGCATCGACTCTCGCATCCAACACAAGATATACCGCGCTGACAGACCCATCCACTCGCTACGTTCAAAAATGGACCATCTCTTTCTTGAGCTAGAGGAATGGAAAGCATCCGCTCTCCAACGTTTCACAGGCTCCGATCTGGACTACCCCATGCTGCACTACAACCGAGCCCTCCGTCTCCTCATCCAGCCATTCCTCCCCTCTCTCCCCCTCACAGATCCTTACTACCACATCTGTCTGCGTGCCGCTGGCGACATATGTCAAACGCATAAGCGGCTCCACCAAACGTTGGAATATGGTCATTCCTTCCTCGCCGTGCAGACCGTCTTTATTTCTGGGATAACACTCCTTTACGCGCTCTGGACACATAGCGACGAAGTCTGGTCCGTCCGCATAAGCAATGATATTCGCGCTTGCTCGACCGTCCTCTTCGTAATGGGCGAGCGGGCTACGTGGGTCAAGAAATACCGCGATGCCTTTGAGCTCCTGGTCAACGCCGCCATGGAGAAACTGCAAGGCAACGAGGCCGCCAAAACAGCGGGAATGGTCGAGTTAATGGCAGCCCAACATGCTGGACTGGGCATCGGACCCGGTGCTGAATACGGTCTCGGGATCGGCACGCCTGCCAGTCAAGGACAGGGGCCTGGTATTGCAATGGCTACAGTGCCGGAATGCCCTGGTACAACTCACCCGCATAACACAGGCGTAGCACCCGATTTGAACTCGGCCCAGGGGCTCGTTGACCCGGCAATCCAGGACCACGGCGTGCGGATGGCGCTGCAGCTTGCACCTTGGATTGATCTTGAAGACGGACATGGCCCGTTTTGGGTTCCTGACTTTGAGACCCTAGAGAATTTCTCGGGAAACATGTGGGGTGCTGGGGATTCCATGGCGTTTAACCCGCTGTAGTTCCGTCATTGAAGCGCGTTCGACTTGTCAGGAATCCAGGGCGGACAGAGGTTGACGTATGGCTGCCACGTTTTTGGGGGATGGGACGAGCTCAGGGACATAAGAGGAGCCGTGGTTCCAGGTTTGCACGCAGATCCGCGGGACGCGGGTGAGGACCGCGCTCACCGCCTGCCCCACGCGCCTCTCTGCCGAAAAGTGGCGGTCAAAGGCTTCCAGCCAATCATAGCCGCGCGATGGGGCTGCTGCTGCACTGCACAGTGGTCTAGATCCAGGCCAACATACGCAAGTCTGTTGAGAGGGGCAACATTGCAGTTATATTATTGCTATAGATTGGATGCGGATAGGGGCTATGTCAGAAAGGGGCAGATTATTGCTGACCTCATAGTCGTCAGACAGCAGATCGGAATGCAGGGCCGGCGAGTCTGCAAGGCACTGCTGAGCTGGAGGAGGAATGCGGGGCAGCAGAGTTGACGACTGCTCGAGAGTGACAAATCTGAGAAGTCTAAACTTGTAAAGTGCTGACGATCGAGGACTAGAGTGCATCACTAGCCGCCCAGGGCAGCGAGCCCTCCACTTGTTCTGCAGCGTGGGCGGCGGTCCCTACGCTACTGTTTCTGCTGCCGCCGCGGTAAACAGGCTAACAGACGGTGAGGGGCGAAGGCGTGAGCTATAAATCTCAACGCCTGCGTTCTTTCTCTCTTCGGCCCTGTCCGCTGACCCCGTCCACCCTCCGGACAATTCTCCGCTCCCTCTCTTAAAACAGACATGTATACCAGCCCGTATGTGCTGTCCAGCTTACTCTGCTCGCCGCACAGACTGACCAGACCAGGCTACCCCTCTCAGAGCCCTAATCTTATCGTCTCGACGTTCTGGTGGCGCTCTGAGGAGACCTTGCCGGCCATTCACGCCTTTTCCTTCTCGTATCTCCCGCCGGACCCTTGTTGATCATTCCGACCCTCCATTCGTGATTGCTGGCGCATGTGAGGCCATCCCGTCCTTCGTTGGAATCCAAATTCAGGCACTCATGACACTGCCTATCGACTATGGCCTCCATCACATGTCATCATCATCTCCCTGCCAGCCCAGGTGGCTATGACCATATCGTTGACCATAATAATGGTACCCCTCCACTACACCTAGCTGCATCGACCCTTGCAGCTACTACTTCTGCTCCACTCTACTCCAATCCGGACCACAACTCGTCTTCTACGCCCACATCCCTGGCAGTGGCAGTGCCGTCTCTTGATATTCCGTCTGATTCTAAGCTTATCTGTCCCGCCCCCGGCTCTGAACCCGATAAAGATCACCCTTGCCACTCTTTTAACCTTGCTGGTGGCGTATATATACTCTCAGAAATTGAAACCCCAACGCTGGGCACCGAAAACACATCCATAGCTGCAGACGGCGGCATGGTTGACCTTCCCTCATCACCCCCCGCTACGTCCCGGTCTGATAAGCTGCGGACGCCGAAACGGAAACGAACAGTATCTCCCACTTCATCATCCACGAAATCTCCTGGGGAGATTCGTTCAACGTCTCGCAGTACCCGGTGCTCTGGAGGTGGAAGTATAAATGGAGGCCATAACCACAGCCGCCAGAGCTCCCTTCATTCCCACCGCAGGACAAATACCGTCACCTCCCTCACGCCATCTATACCAGACTCACCAGTCCGGCGAGAAAATCTCCTAGCCCTGCATCGAGAATCCTGTCGGCTTTTTCAGGACAACAGCCTTGCTAATTCACCATCTTCCGTCACCCGTCAGTCTTCTTTCTCTGCATCGCCACCACATTCTCCTCGTCAAACAAGAACATACTCCAACCTCAGCTCTCCTCCCGTAACGCCAATCATTGAAAGCCAACCCTCACCCATACTCCGCCCCTCTTACTCTAGCACGCAATCAAAAGATGAAAGTATCCCCATCGAGCGCGTCGAAGTCAGCCTATCCAATACTGAAACAAAACCCACTATAATTGAATGGACATCTTCTTCCACCCGCCGCCGCGAATACAAAGAGATAGACCGCGCCAGCAGCGGCGTTCGCGGTCTCTGGCGGAAAGTCGCACCCCGGTGGTGCCAGTTCGGGGACAAGCGAGTTCCCTTTTTCGAGGAGGGCAAAAACGGCAAGGCGAACTATGAGGGGAGCGTCCGCAGGTTCCGGATGGATCTCCCCGATGAACCGGCAGAGCAAAACAGGCGTGGAATTGGATTGAAGCTGAAGCCGAGGCTCGTGGTGCAAATCAAGAGCAGAAGCCGAAGCATGACAAGCTCCAGCTGGCTGTGATTGCTCGCTTTCACTTCCACCGTCATTAGCGTTTTCTTTTTGCTTGATTGATACACGGCTGGCATTCCTGATCTTATGAGTTTGCATGTGATACCCAGACACGGATACATATATCCATCTACTATACATATACACATAGAGTTATGAATCAACATTCCTTATCATATATACTATCCTAACGCCGTCCCTTTCCGTAAATTTTAGTATCCGTATGCAATGCGATGCAGCAGTAGTAACAAAATGTTTCAACACAGGGTATCAATCCACAATCATCCAGCGGGCCCATACCGACACGATAAAGAGGCACTTTACATAAGATCGAAATCATCCAGGTTCTCGCGGTACCGCATGATGTTTCGCTTGATCTTGCTCGAGTCCACCCACGTCACAAAGTCCTCCATGTTACGCGTAACCAGGTACGCTGGGTCCGTGACCACCTCCGACCCGACGCGCACATGTCCTTGCTCGATGAACGTCACTGCCTGTGCAGACCGTCAGCCTCGCCACCACCACGACGCCCGCATGGCTAGCAAGCTGCCAAGAGAGAGAGGGGGGGGGGGGGAGAGGGGAGAAACATACCGTCTTAATATTCTCCACCATCCCACTCCGGGCCATAATAACCGCCAGCCGCCGCCGGCAAAACGCACTAACCGTGACCTCGCGCTCGATCTTGGACAGCCCCGCGCCCTGCTCGCGGCTGTGCTTGAGAATGCCCATGCGCCAGAGCTTATCGAGGACTTCGGACTCGGTCTTCTGGCGCACGGGGTCGGCGTCTGGGTCCAGCGCCGACAGCTTGTGCGCGAGCTGGCGCAGCGACCCCACGATCGCCGAGTACTTTTTGTAGTCGAGCGGGTTTTGCAGGTAGTAGCGCTGGCTGACTTGGGATTCGCGGTGCGCGTGGTCTGATTTGTAGGTGGTGAGGTTTACCTTGCGGAGGAATCTGGAGGGGGGTTGATTGGGGTTAGTTTGGGTTCACGGTTCACGGTTGTGGTGGAGGAGTAAGCGGGATCAGACGGACTTTTGCTCGTGGTGCTTGAGTTTGCGGACCATTTTGGCGGGGTTGAGTTGGTTCTTTGAGGAGCTTTGTGCTGGGCTTGATTGGTTTGTCTTGCTGGTGGTTTGGATAAATTTCTGAGATAGCCGGGCGGTGTGTGTTTTGCCGGTGCAAACAGCTCAAACATCAATTGTCTATCAATTATCTACGGAAAGGACGGCGAGGATGCCGGCGGAGTATTGGCTGAAGGTCTTGTATGGTCTATTTGTTGTACATCATAACTCATCTTTGGCAGACACTGGCGCCCGCTCGCTATCCTTCGCAAGATCGACGCCATTCTTCTTACGCCACTTCTCCCACAGCGCATGGAAGTCCTTCTCCATTCCACTCTCCATCTGGTCGGGCAGAATAACGGTATACTCGACGTACAAATTGCCGGAGTCCTGATCATCGTAATCGTGGAGATGGCCGTCCGACCAGAATGGCATGCCTTCACCCGCGACTGTTTCTACAGCATGTGGCTGCACGACTTCTCCGCGTGACCGGCCGAGGTGGACAACATGACCGTCGAGATGGGTGATATTGCGTGTCCAGTCGCCCATCCATGCCTCTCGCAGCGACAGCGTCTCTTTCCAAAATAGATCTCGTCCCCGTCGGCGGAAGAAGGTGCCGTCTGTTCGGTGCTCTTCTGATGTGCCCAACTCTGGTTCCTTCTCTTCGAGAATCAACACCAAATCACCAGCGATATAATCAGGGCTTTCGTCTCCCTCATTTTCATACACAAGTCGTGTTCCCTTGTCCATACCCGGCTCAATCGTAACAGAAGTCTCAACATCCTTCCGAACAACCTTGTGCCCATGACAGACAGAGCATGGCTTCTTGATTGTCTTGCCCTGCCCGCGACACTTGTCACACTGCATCTGCACCTGCTGAAACATCCCCGGCGCAAGCATGTGTTTCTGAATGAACACACCACGCCCCGCGCATTTATCACATGTCTCCACCTCGCGATCCGCAGACCCAGTGCCTTGACAAGTCTCGCAAATCTGCTGCCGCTCAATGTTTAGCTCGAACGATCGACCGATATAGAAATCGCGGAGGGGAAGTCCAATCCGGAACTCCATGTCTGGCCCACGTCGATGACCAGGCGCATGTCCAAAGTGTCCGCCGCCGCCAAAGAATCGCGAAAATAGATCGAATGGGTCATGCCCGTGGCCGCCTGCTTGTCCGCCCTGTCGGTGCTGCTCGACACCTTCGTGGCCGTATTGATCGTAGATCTTGCGCGTTGCCGGTGTAGACAGAACCTCATACGCCTCAGCTATTTCGACGAATTTCTCGCGTGCGGTGTCATCGCCGCTACAGAAGCGTCAGTGGACAAGTTTTCTTAAGCTAAAAGGACGGTCCAACTCACGGATTCTTGTCCGGATGAAACTTTTTGCTTAGTGTGCGGTACGCCCGTTTGACGTCTTTCTCTGAAGCACTCTTATCCAACCCCAGAATCTTATAGTAGTCTTCCGCCGCGAGCACTAATTGCACAAGCAACAGCGCAATGGCGAATGAAAGAAGAAACCCTCGCAGGAGACGCATTGTGACTACTTATGCCTTGCGCATCTGCAGCTAGGGTCTCGAGGAAAGTTGTCTAACGAGGAGTGTTGTACAGTGTGTCGGGTGAAGCCAAATCAGGGTAAAGCTCCAGCGGACTCGACTCCCGCGGACTCAAAACTGGCGATGATGCTTCAGTTCAGTCCGTCGAGTGTGTGGTAGGAAGGGATTGCGTCTTGAAGGCGAACACCTGAAGACACTTTATAAGTCTCAAGATCAGTGAAGATCTCAAGAAAGGTCAAGTGTTTGGAGATAAGTGAATGATTGAGTGAGTGGTGCACTTCAACGAATAGGATTCGTCGCTGGGCTTTCGATGAGGTGGCCGGACCGGACATGGTTGATCCATTCCGACAGTCACGTGTATACATTTACTCTAGAGGACCTGGGAGTGAACTTTCTGATAGTGGACAACGCAGTTAATTCAAATTAAACGCATGATTAGTGACACACTTCATCAGGCTTTGGAAAACAAAGAATATTGATGGGACAAATCGTAACGCATATCGTGTCGCATATACATCATCATACTGGAACATCGAAGATCGTATTTCGCCAGGTCCTGTGCAATCCCGGATTTTCCTCGCCCTCCTCAATAGAGTCATGTGCTTGCAGAGCCTCCTCGTGCCATACCTTGACAAGGCTCCCAGGGGCATAGACATTCTTGAAGACTCCTTGGCCGGGCGCGTCGATACCAACCCGTGCGTCAATATCAGGGTTAGGTGCCGGTGTCAAACGGGCGAGGACCGCGCGGACAAAAGTATAAAGGTCGCCAGGGCTCGCAATACGTGCAGCGCGGAGACGCTCACGAGCAAATACCAGTTCCCTGTTTAGTGCATGAGCCGCCTGAACGATGGACTCGGCGATCTGCTTCTCCAGCACCCGTCGGATCATATGCTTGAGGAAAGGCTTCGTGAGCCAGACCAAGAACCTCCATCTACCACTGTGCACTTTATAGTCGAGTTTGTGGATGCGGACACGCACCCCGCGCAGGGTGAAGATCTGCTCTAGACGGTCTCGACCGACTTCCACGTCTAGAGATATATCAATACCACGCTTGTCGAGGAAGAAGCTTGCAATGCCTTGGTCCTTGAGGTAGAAGAACAGGGCTTTATGGGTGCGAAGCCAGAAGCCGAATTCCGCTGCTCTCATGTTGATTCCGGAAAGTGACACGGTAAACATTGTCTTCAAATTTGCTGTCGTCCTCTTCGAATGACGCTTGACCACGTCGATGTCGTTGCGTGTAGTCACATGCATTCGGTAAGGGAGGAAAGACGAGTAGTTGACTGTGTGACCGGGTTCCAGAATCAAGTTCTCAATTAGAAGGTCTACTTCAAGTGCAGAAATCTCCAGGCGAGGGATAGGAATGTACTGGATATTGCGAAGCACAAGAGGCAAGAAGATCTCAAGCATATCTGCGGGCAAATTCCCACGCCGGTTGTGGTAGCCGTCCGACACATCCTTGTAGAGCTTGCGAGACGCACTGGTCAGTTTGGAGACTGTGTTATCTTGAGGAATTGTCTGTAGCGCCCGCTTTGCCTGGGCAAGGAATTCATCCACGTCCTTGCGCAGACTAGACTCAGAGCCAACTTGCTTGGACTTCTCCTTGAGCTCCCCAATCTTCTCTGGGGCCGAGTCGAAAGACTCTGGGTCCGTCATCATTTCCTGTATGGCAGAACCTATTTCGGTCACCAGGTTCTCAAACTCAGGATCGCCACTGGCATGCTGGAGTACATCATGAAGCCGTTGCTCCAGATCCCGCCATTCCTTGGGATCACCGATTGTTTGAAGCAAAGCCCAGAATTTACGTATCGCTTCTTTGAGGTCTTCGTTGATCTCAGTCTCGTCCTCAACAGTCCAAACGGCGTCCGTGGCGGCATTAACGTAGACCGAGGCATACTTTTGCAACATTCGTGCCAGAATCGCAACCGAGTCAGTATAGTCTCTGCGCTCGCGGAGCTTGAGAACTGTTTGCTTCAGTCGATACAACAAAGTCTCTTGCTCCTTTCCAGTCAGGTGCTCCTCGGCAGATTCTTTCGCGTCCTGGCCAGTTTGGACAAGTCCATTTTTAGTAACGTCGGCAACATGGTTGATTTCCTCTCGTAACTCCTCATTCGATACGGTATGACCCTCGTCCGCACCGGCACCAGACAAAGCTTCTTGGTCCGCCTGTTTTGGCTTAAGCTTCTTCCCAGCTTTTCGTGAAGCTCTGGATAGGGAAAATGCTGTATCCGAAAATATCTCGCGGCCGACGGTCGTCAAGTCCTCAATAAATAAACGGAAGTCGGCGTTGGTTAGCAGAAGGTTTCCAACGGTTCGAAGGCTATCATAGGCTATCAACGATTAGCGTTTAGAAAACAAAAAAACTCCTTATAAGCATACCTGCTTTAGTATCTGCCTTGGCCTTCGTATGGGCCGCGCGTTGAGTGAGCTGACCGGCGTGGATAGTTGCCCTGCTGTGGGAGAGATGCCAGACGAATTCCTGTAACTGATCCTCGCCGTTCTTGGTTTGCAAGAACTCAATCAACAGTTGGATCCATAGGCGGCAATCGCGGACCAGCTGACGGCCCACGGAGCCTATGTCGGGATTACGAGGATTGAAGATATCGAACGCTAGCAAAGAGCGGAGGTTGGCGATTGCTTGCTCAGTCGATGGCATGTAACCCTCCGAAAAGGCGCGGAGCATCTGATAGGTGTGGATCTTCTGATGCAGCCGACGCTGACGGCTCGTTTCGTCGTCATAGCGAGGGAGCAGAGGCTCCGTTTCTGCCCGGGACATGGTGGGCGAAGTGGCTTGATGGTGTGCGACTTGGGATGCAAGCTCACCGAGGTGCTTTGTTGGGATGGAGATCGCTCACGACGTGGGTGATGGGATGATGCACGGGCCCAGCCGGATAATGGGGAGATGCAATGGGGAAGATTGCATGACAGGAGTGGGCAACTCTGGTTCTGCGAGCTGGGGTCTGGAGATGCTGCCTCCTTGCTTTGGAGCTCGAGCGTTGGCCAGCTCACTCTTGCGTCACCGTTGCCGCTTTATCGTCAGGTGATCGCCAACCCGCATCAGCTGCCTCACATACTCAGGACATGGTAGGCAGTTACATCATCCGGGAAGAATTGTAGCTCGGAGTATCCATCTTGGGCTGTATCTCATAGACCCGATCCCAGCAAGTCGCGAGCGGCGCTGTCAAACTTCGCAGTCTGCAGCATTCAAACTAGTGAATAGCTCTGCACCAAGTATGGGCTGCGCCTGGGTAGATTCAGTATGACATGATTGCCTTGGACGCGATTTCCTACAACCAGGGAATGAGATAAGAGCGACCTTTTAGGGCTTTGGGCAGTTTTATGCGATTGCATAAGGGTATGGATCGCACAGCATCTGACCCACAGCTAGAAGCTGAGATCTTCACGAGGTCTAGAGGCTCAAAGACCACCATGATCATCGTCCCCATCGGGCATCAAGTCCAGTGGTTTCTAGAGTAACATAGCGGCATTATTCGTAACTGTGGACCGGGTAGGGATGGTTAATCTTCGGAGAAAAAGTACAAAATTGAAGGGAAAGTATGGAGTGCGACTCCATAATGCGTTTACAATATCATGCCTATCCTTATCGACGAGCTGAAGAAAGACCAGAATAGACACGTGCAGAAGCTGGCTCCAATTGGCCCTAAATTACTGCGTGTACAGCGGCTAGGGCTACAATCTCGGAGATGTTGCAGTGTGCTCGTATCCGACTCTGGTGGCTCACTACTGGGCTGGCCGCCTGACATTATTAATGCTCGACCCGGTATATATTCGTGAGCGCCAATAATGGATCCCAGATTGACAATCTCATTTGCCGGTGCTGTTTCAACTTCAAAGGTGCGGAGAAGCCAGTCAAGCCAACTTACCAAGCAGCAGTGCAGCGATTCCGATATTCTCGGCCGGGTCCGATTGAGTCGGCTTCTCAATTGCCGACTTGTCGGAGTTGCGGTTGTGGGAGTATGCTGTTGTTTACTCTGGCGTGGAATCTGACATGGCGTAGCACGAGATGCTGAGAAGTGCCTGGGACTCTCTAGAATGCGGCATTTTCCTGGCGCGCATATGTACATTTGATGTCAACAACGCACAGCAAAGCGTACTTTGTCTCCCGCAGCAAGGGGCATGTTCAAGCTCAAGCTTAGAGCACGAATTGAAGCCGGGTGCATGGTGATCGGGCCGCGTGTGGCTGCGGGGAAGGGCGATGAAGAATTCGTTGAGCCACGAAAACTAAAGGAGTGGTCCAGAGCTGGATGCCCCCAGTCTCATCCAGAATCCTTCCTCAAGGCGTTAGGCTCGGGGTTTGCGCTGCGCAGCCAGGTGGATCGGGGGATTCGGGGCTCATGTGGCAGTTTAGGCTAAGAGGCTAAGACGGCCCTTCGGGGTTTCAAGTCTACTCGGTAGACCTAGTCCTGTTCCTTCTCTAGCGTGGGATTGGGGTTGGAGGCTGCTCCATAGCAAAAATATCGGGATCATTGTCGGATGTCCACTTGTCAATTCTGCTGCAAGAGCAGCAGGCATGGATGTTGGGACATGCCCAGAGAGCGGTTGGAGAGGCGGCGGCATAATACGAGGTATTATTGTTGGGACAGCTCGGCGAACCTAGTAGGATTGGTATTGCAGTGTCAAACACAGTAGACAGGTCAGGTCTCAAGGTCGTGTGCTTCGGCGGTCTGCCCCCTACATTGTAGTCTCGGGACTGCAAACAAATACCTCACCAAAATCTCTGCTTCCTCCAATTATTCTCACCACTTTCAGACATCGACTCCGTCTCTTTGTTCGTTTCTCTTTCTCCGCATTTATTTTCAGGCAAAGCTAGCTGCCTAAGGTCAGTCGGAAACGTCCCGTTTACTCCACGTCGCCCCCAAGGCCGCGCTCATTTGCTGAAAAGCTTCGTTTCTCATCGATTCCCACCCTTCCCACCACTGTTCCAGCCAGAAATCAAAACGGTTCGCTGCCATGCAACCATCGTCCCTCCCGAGATATCCACCGTTGCGATCCCGGCCTCCCTGAGTGGCTCTCTGCTCCCCGACTCTTCCCGATTCCTGGCCTCAGACTCATCGTTTGGTCACAGCTCCAGCCCTGGTTCAAAGTTCATAGACCTCGCGACCACCTCTTTGAAGCTTGCAGGGTCATCATCGTGACTTTGCAATCTCGGAATGCGGTGGATTCCTTCACAGGGGGGCTCAATGCTAGTGTCTCGCAGATTACTACATAAAACAAGACCATCGCCGTCAGCTCGATTGCCTCCATTCCCCTCCTCATCTTCCTCAATTGCTCTTGGTCCTCGTTGCCATAGTGTTGCTACTGTGACTCACAAACCCAAAATGGCTCGATTTCCTTCACAACAAAGCCGGCCGGTGCATGCCACCCCCCATGTCAACCACAATGGTCCTATGTACGTTGTCGATGTATACTTCTTTGTCACTTCCGGGCTGGCTGCTAATGGCTAACCATAACTAGTGAACAAAACTATGACACCGCCAACCCTGCCTACATCCGCAAATACCTCCGCACTTACGGCCTGACTCCTCCTCGCGCCGAGAGCTACGAGACCCAGAGAACTCGGTGTATGTATAAATGGTGGAGCTTTGTCTAGCTAGCATGCTAACGGGAACAGGCCTCGCCCAACTGGCCCTGAAGCAGACACCAATCGACAAGTTCCTCTACCTCAGCACCCTCCGTAAGAACAATGTGCATCTCTTTTACCGTCTGGTCACAGACCACCTCAGGGTAAGATTCAGGGATTACACTCACTGTATGTAGGTCACGGAGCTAATTGTCGAATCAGGAAATGACACCCCTCATCTATACCCCGGTCGTTGGTGAAGCCTGCCAGAGGTGGTCCGAGATCTACCAACAGCCGGAAGGTTAGTTTTGTGACGCAGCGAATAAGATCAGCTACCGGGGACTAACATCTGAACTAGGTATGTACCTCAGCTGGGAAGACCGCGGCAACTTGGCTTCTGTCATTGCCAACTGGCCCCAGCCCAACGTCGAGATCACATGCATTACCGATGGCTCCCGAATTCTCGGTCTGGGTGATCTTGGCATCAACGGAATGGGTATCCCCATTGGAAAATTGGCTTTATACACTGCATGTGCTGGTATCCGACCTGAAGCCACCCTGCCCTTGACTCTTGACCTCGGAACAAGCAACAAGTCTCTTCGGGAAGACCCGCTATACCTGGGTAGCCGCCGCGACAAGGTTACTCCCGACGAGGAGCGCGAGTTCTTAGACGAGCTCATGGCCGCTCTAACTGAGCGCTGGCCCGGGTAAGCTTGAACAACCTTTCTTGATTTTACGGAGACTGACGATGATTTTGTGCAGTATTGTGATTCAGTTCGAAGATTTCAAGAACCCCTTCCCTGCTCTGGAACGCTACCAGGACGTTTACACCTGCTTCAACGATGACATTCAGGGCACTGGTGCCGTTATCCTTGGTGGTGTTATCAACGCCGTGAAGCGCTCCGGGGTTCCGTGCAAGGATCAGCGGGCAGTCTTCTTCGGTGCGGGAAGTGCCGGAGTCGGTGTTGCGAAGCAGATTGTGGCGTTCTTCATGCGCGAGGGTATGACCGAGGATGAAGCTCGATCATGCTTCTACCTTGTCGACACCAAGGGTCTTGTGACCGCAGACCGAGGTGACAAGCTCGCCGAACACAAGGTCTACTTTGCCCGTACAGACAACCAGGGTCAGCAGTTCAAGACCCTCGAGGAGGTCGTCGACCACGTCAAGCCCTCCATTCTTATGGGTCTTTCCACCATGGGTGGCGTCTTCACACCCGAGATTCTCCGCAAGATGGGCGAATGGAACGATAGGCCCATGGTCTTCCCCCTGTCAAACCCTTCGCACAAGTCTGAGTGTGATTACGAGGCTGCCATCACGCACACCGACGGTCGTGTTCTCTTTGCGTCTGGCTCTCCTTTCCCCACTATGTCCTTCACCAACTCTGCCGGTGAGACCAAGATGTACTACCCTGGCCAGGGTAACAACATGTATGTCTTCCCCGGTATTGGACTGGGCACTATTCTGTCCAAGTCTGTCAAGGTCACCGACAGCATGATTTATGCTTCCGGTGAGGCCCTCTCCAAAGCTCTCACCGCGGAGGAGATTGAGCGTGGCCTCATTTACCCTGACTTGACCCGCATTCGCCAAGTCAGCGTCGTCGTGGCTCGCAATGTTATCCGGGCTGCCCAGGAAGCCAAGGTCGACCGCGAGGCCACTCTCCGCTCATTGGACGACGAGTCCCTTGATGCTTGGATCAAGGCTCATATGTACGACGCCCATTCGGAGGTTCATCAGTTGGAGCGTGAGGTTGGCTCTATCCTGTCCACTCTGGGCGCCCCTGGTCAACACTTCACGAACGGCTCCTCGGATGAGGCTAAGCTGTAAATTGATACCTCACCTGCTCTCAACATACCCCCACCGACTGTTCAAATACACGGCACAACCCATGACACCACATGCATCTTGTTTTTTTGTTCCAGAGTCTAATACTGGCATGTCCAGGCTTGCTCGTCTTTCCTGATTTCAAGCGCGTTCTGTTTCGTTTCGTTGATACGCTCCTTGGCCTGAGAGGATGCATGTCGATCTTCTTGTATACCCCATCTTTCGACGGATACTGGCTATCATTATTGCCATCTTTATACTATTGCATACCCATTTGGGTTGGGCTTAGCTCATAGCGGGATGAATAAAATTGGATGATTTATGGTTAATACTCTTGCTGCTCTTGTAGTTCTAATCCATGCTTGGAGATATTTCTCCCGTTATCTACGATACTCGACAGTTCTTGGGCATGTAAAATACCTACACTCCTGCGCTCAAGTCTTGGGTAGAGATCGGGGCCTTAGTGACAGCCAATGACGCATGGTGTTGAGAGCCGCAAATGCGGTGCTTCTTGGCATCAAGTTTGGGGAACCCTGGGGAACGAAGTTGGAACAGGGTTCATGCCCCTGACGGTCTGACCCACGGTTCATCCTCGTGGCAGGATTTAAACTTCTGGACTCTGCAGAGCTTCAAACCGTCAGACGATCCGATCAAAGTCTGGGGGTGGACCTCGTAGTGAGGTGGTTCTGCAGGCCCGGACGACTGCGATCCGGGTCGGATGGGCGGAAGTCATAGTCCCCTCTGTTATTTTCAGCACGGGCCCGGACTTGACCTGTTCCGGTCGATTGTACTCCCAGATAGACTTACTCTAGTTCAGACTTCATCAATTTTTGCGAGAGACGTTCGTCATAGGGGAAGGGACAGTCGTACCAGGCATGGTGGTTGGTGATACAGCAGGAGGCCAGGTCTCCACCCATGTGGAAATGGAAAACCTCGGTTGCCATTTATTTTCCGTGTGCTCGTTGATTTGAGCTTTTCTTGTTGGTCACATATATATTGCATTTCCATTCTCTGTGCCTCATTTTTAGTCTGTACTATTTCCGTCGTAATGTCGTCTCTCAGTGACTCCGTGAAGCTCCCCTGCGGGCTCGTTTTTCCCAATCGCCTCGTCAAGGTACGTCTATGCCACTACCTCGCGTTACAGCACCAACACTGACCTCAATAGGCCGCAATGGCCGAGACGCTGGCCGGATTCCAAAATGTCCCTACACCATCCTTGATCAGTGTCTACGACCAATGGGCCAAGGGCGAATGGGGTTCTGTCCTAACAGGTTTGCTTCCTCAGCAACATACGCGTCCTAAGTCAGGTCAGACGAGGCCAGTTCTGATTTGAAACGGTACTACAAAGGCAATATTCAAGTCGACGTAAATCACCTGGGGTCTCCATTTGACGTGGCTCTATCCGGCGAGTATACCGGCGCCGCCACCAACCCCGACCTGTTCGAGAAATACCGCAAGTACGCTGAGGTCTCACAGGCTCAGGGGACCCCGACAGTTGTTCAACTCTGCCATCCGGGTAGACAATCTCCGCGGCCCGCCGGGCGTAGGGGAATCTTTGCCTCTACGATTGCTCCTAGTGCTATTCCCCTAGACATGGGTAATAGCTTCGTGCAGCGATGGCTAAGTTGGGCTTTCTTTCCGCCGCCCAGGGAAATGACACAGGCGGATATCGACACCGTCACCAGACAGTTTGTTGATGCGGCGCGGTTGATGGTTGATGCCGGATTCTCGGGGATTGAGCTTCACGGGGCGCATGGTTATTTGATTGGTATTGTGATATTCTTCGATTTGATAGGATGACATGTGTACATGCTGACATTCTCCAGACCAGTTCCTTAACCCTAAAGTACTATATCACCGAATACCAGCATAGAGAGGCCCATGACTAACAAATATGTAGAGCAACATCCGCACAGACGCCTATGGTGGCAGCGCTGCAGATCGCGCCAAGTTTGTCCTGGACATTATCCAGCAAACCCGCGCCGTTGTACCCTCGACCTTCTGCATCGGCATCAAATTTAACTCGGCCGACCATACCTCCTCTAGCTTCGAAGACACCATGACCCAGATCGGCCTCCTAGTCGACGCAGGCATCGACTTCATCGAGATAAGCGGTGGATCCTATGAAGATCCTAAGATGTTTACCGCCGGTCAAGACCAACAACAACAGCCGGAGAAGTCCGCCCGCACCGCCGCCCGCGAGGCGTTCTTCATCGAGTTCGCCGCTGCCGTGCGCTCGCGCTACCCATCCCTCATTCTGATGCTAACCGGCGGGTTCCGCTCACGAGCTGGCGCAAACTACGCCCTGTCTCAAAAAGCGTGCGACCTTGTCGGTATAGGGCGACCTGCCGCAATTGACCCGCACTTCTCGAAGCTGTTGCTCGATGAGAGTGTTGAAGAGAGCCAAGCGCAGTTGAAGCTGAACAAGATCCCCTTGCCGTTTTGGGCGAAGTGGATTCCGCTTGCTGCTATCGGGGCTGGGGCCGAGAGTGTATGTTGCTTTTCAGTTTCTTTTCTCTTGTGCGAGTTGGGTTGGAATTGGAAAACGGAAGTGGCTAACGAAATATCTGCGATGCAGACGTATTACAATGGGCAGATTCAGCGGATCGCCAAGGGATTGAGCACTATTGTTCCTTCATAGAGGAGCTACTTAGTTTTGGACTAGAAGTGGCTTGGGATAGATGAACGGAGGATTCTTTGATGGCAATCTCGTGCCAAAGACTATATATCGAGGACTGATGAGGGGCTCAGTTCGTTTCTACAACGTGAGAGAGCTGACTGGATAGATTCCATTCATTCATCAATGTCATTTATTCGAGCCTTTGCATGTGTTCGCAAGCTTGTTGTGTCGATTCCGCGCTTATGCTCGGTATGATACCCATTGCGTTTGTGGTGGTGGTTTAGATGACGGTGGAGGAAGGAGCAACCAACTTTGGCTTCTTCCTGGTCCATGAGCTACTCATATGTCGAATGCCACCCTCGTTCGTCTACCCTACCGAATGGACTTTCATCCTTCGATACGAAGATTGCTAATGTTTGCCCTCAAATCAAAAGATACGACCCGGCCGTGTCAGCCGTTGATACCGCGGGTTGCATGCCCACCATGCGAACTCCGGCCTGGCCGCAATGGATGTGGAAGTGAATGATTTAGTCACCATCAATACTTTCGTCCAGTAGGATTGCATGTCCGGTAGAGTCATAGCCATAAGCACAGCTATAACAGCCTGCTGTCTGCTCAAGTCCATCTCCTTTGTCTCTTCATGTCCTCCATCTCCCCCTACATCTCTTCTTTCGACACCCCCATCTGGATCTGATCATCTGCAGCTGCTTGCCTACGTTTTTCATCTTATCTCAAATAACCTACCCTATTTCCCCATGCACCACCTTGCTAAACATCAACATTTCCGGCGTCATACAAGTAAGATACTGACTGAGCGCTCTTGATTCGTCACCATTTGCGGCACATAATGACAGCTTCATAGGTAACGACGACCACATGGATTGCAATCAGTACAAGCGATCCGTCATGGGAAACCTACGGGTGATGAAAAATCCACGAGTCCCCCCAAAACGGGTAGCTTCCCATGGCAGACCCCCAACCATCATTCCTCAGAAAGTCACCCATTATCCGGCGCTTGTATCTATAGCTGGAGCTTGCACATCACTCGGTACAATTGCTCGACTTCCTCCAGAGCTCCGCCTCTCCGTCTACGAGCACGCTGTTTCAGACGGCACCGCGCCCGCCCTAATGGCTACCAGTCGCGCCATCAAAGAGGAAATTGAGGCCCGCCTCTACGACACTCTCGACATACACCTCTACCCAGACATTGCCGAACCTTGGTTCATATTATCTTTTCGCCGCCTACCCAACGCAAACTACTCCGTCGTGGACGAGGAGGATGCGTATAGATTTCGTGGAGGACTGCGGCGCATACCCTTCCACAAGATGAATAAGATCCGGCTGATTGTCCACGCGCCTGAGTTCCATTCACATCCCATGAAGAGAAACGAGTCCCAGCTGCTTTTTCTCTACCTCAAAGTCGAATGCTTCGTCCAGATTCTTCTGATGTACCACCAAGCAAAGCTCAACGCCATAAATCAAAAGCTGGAATTGAACCTGTGTCCTTACAAGGGTAATACCTGGAAAACCAGCCAAGTAACTCTTCTTGACAAGACACTGGATTCTTTCCGCCGGTATCCCTTTCCTGCATTTCCCTTCCTTCGTTCGCTCATCACACCTACCTGGACTACGGATTTCTTCTATATCTCCTTGGCGCGCCTCTACAGAGATCCTGAATATCGGTATACTCTCTCCGACGGCTCGGTACACAAGCACGCGGACCTTGTACTAGCTTTGCAACTGTGGTATAATGTTTGCGTGGATCACGGAAAGGGGACAATGATTAAGACGCTGCGGGAGAGGAGGCTGCAAATGAGCATTTTGAAGCATTTCGAAAGCCAAAGCCCTAAGACGTCTTGGGTAGACCCGTGGTCTTCGCCTGGCGGCTATCCTGCGGCGCCAATGCCGGACGTCATGGCAAGGTTGTTGAAGCCACACGAGTTTGAGGGCGAATATCAGGATATTGAATATTGAGTTATTGCTTGGTTGTCTTCGGTCATGTTCATGCTCAGTTTTTGGTTCTTGTTCATTATTGGATGCATTTTCATATGCGTTATATGCGTGCTAGACCACATATCACCTTTGTAAAGGCGTTACTATGTACGGGTGACATAACATGTAACTATCTACGTCTACATAGTGTCTAATATAGCAACTCCCGATACATTCTGGAGCTTGGAATTATGGATTCTAGTCAAAGCAGCCGCTGTAGTTGGTATATCTACGTCAAAAACGTAGTAGCATTTATTGTCCTAGGAGTGGTAGAGAAGGGGCGACTTGATTTGGTCATTGAATGTTCGGCCACTGGCCTGGGTTCGTATATAGTATGCTTGCTGTAATGGTCAGGATACCACCCGATCCGCCACAGTCCTTTTTTAGTGCAATGGTTACATTACGAAGCAAATTTCGCCCATCCTTGTTGAACCAGAACGCTTTGGTTGGGAAATATAATGAGAATAAAAGTTGTGATCTATAATGCTTGGAGCGCCAGCGCCCAGATAAGTAAATTAAACATCTTCGAATTCCTCATCATCCTCATCAGACTCCTCCTTCTTGATCTCAACCTCAGGCTCAGACTTGATCTTTTTCGCCGCCGGCCCCTCATCGGCGGGCGTCGTGGGCGTCCCCGTCGCCGTCTGCGGCGCACTCGTCCCAGAATCCGTATCAAGCTCGCGCTTGATACCACCAGAAGCACTAATTGGCGCGGAACCATTCACGCCTCCTACAACCGGAGATACAGCGTCACCAGCAGAGACACCACCAACGTCTTCGAACTCGTCAAACTCATCCGAGTCATCTTCCGCGGTGCTAGCATCTTCTTTAGCCTGAAGTTCTCTTTCGCGCTCCATCTCGGCGTAGTACGCGGCGACTTTGTCGTCCAGGTCGCCGAGATTCGGTTTCTGGTCTTCCTCCTCCTTGAGCTCGGGCTTGATTCGGACGTCGCTTTCAGTTTTGACGGCGCCCATGTTGCCGGCTGTTGTAGAGACGGTTGAGTGCGTGTGCCAAACGGGAAGGGCGTTTTGTTTCTCGAGGGCTGCTTTGCGGGCGGCTTCTTCTTTTTGTTCTGCGGCGCTCTTTTCTTCCGTGGAGGTGAGGGAGATTTCGAGTGCGGCGGCGTCAGTCTTGAGATTACCGCGGACAGCTTCCTGCTTCTTGGATGGAACGACGACGGCTGCCCTTGTCGGGTTGGTATGTTGGTTCCGGACGACCTCGACCTTGTGGTCCCAGGCAGACTCGAAGTCGTTGGGTGGAATCTCAACGGTGTCGATTTGCTTGAGCAGTTTAAGCATCCCATCTAGCTGTGCCATGAGTTTGCTATTCTTCTCGTGGCCTGTGCGGTCGATGCCCTCGCTCCCCTTGACGTCCTCTGTACGTTCAAGGATAGCCCCGCAGTTCTGGCACTCGAAGCCCTCATCCGAATAGAGACTCAAAACGTCCAGCTCCGTCCACTCGGATCCGCATCGCATGCAAATGTACTCCTTGCGTTCCTGACTCGGCGTGTATTGTAGCTTGATGGTCGAGGTCAGCTTGGAGACCTTGTACTTGATGGCGTCGACGACGGGGTGCAGCGGGATATAGTAGTATTCACGGTTGACAGGGCGGGTCGATCCATCGCGGATCTCGGCTCGTGTATTACTACGGGGCACAAGAAGCGCTGTGATTAGCCATTTGCCATAGAAAGACGTAGTGTTGAGGTTGACAAAGGCAGCCATACACTCCGATCAGGCGATCTTCGCGCAACTTGGCGCATAGTTTGCGCAAGTCTTTCTGCTGCATTCCTAAAAGAAAAGCGAGATCTTCTGCATGGAGGCTTTTCCAGCATGACAATCAGCGCACAAGACCTCTTAAATTCAAGTCTCTCTTCGACAAGTCACACATACACCGAATGGATGAAGAGCGAATCGATCACGAGGATGTGGCGAGTCTCGTAGAAAGAGCGGGCTACCGTTCGGACGAGGGTGCTTGCAAGATCCATGATGTAGATATATAGGGCTCTAGTCTGATGGAAAAGAAGTGAAGTGAAGGTGAGAGTGCGAGGGCGCCGCTTGCTGCGCGGAGGTTGCTGGTGCGGTTCCTAGACCTTACTCCAGGACTTCAGCATATCTCTGTTTGTGATAACACTGTAGGTAAAGACAGTAAATGAAAGATAATCAGATGGAAGGTGATGCCATCAGTTCGCAGCAGGTGGGCGAAAAGTGAGATGGGATGAAGAAAGAGAAGCTGAATGCAAGGATGTCTTGAGTCTTCGCAAGGTCGAGAATCTGAATGAGGCTCGTCCCAAAGCCTGAAGCAGACGCTAGCCCAGAAGGGAACTAGCGCCGGAGATGCAAAAAAGCCCCCGACAAGAAAAAGACCAGGCCGACCACCACCACCACTTCGACCCTCATGCGCTCTCACCTTCTCCGACAGTCGTCAATTCCTATTCGCTTGCTCGCTCAAGGATCCGCCCGTACGATCCGACTATCAACTCCGAACCGTCTTCTCAACTTATCCGACTGTAACGGAGCCCGCTCACTATGGTGGATGACCAGACAACCCCAACCGGAACCATGGACAATAACGCCGGAGGAACTGAGAGACCCCAAGAAGCTGGTCGCAGGCATAAGAAAAGGGATATGGGCAGAGCCGAGTGGAGGTAGGTACGTTGGCGTATTCAATGGATATCAGCCTCCGCGGTTCCCCCGCACCGAGTTTGAACTCCGCTGACTAGGATAGTCGGAATATGCCAGACAAAAGAGAGCGGAACGAGAGGGCGGAGCAAGCGAAACGGAGAAAGCTAGACAATGGCGAGGAAGTGGTTGCGCCAATCTATGCTACCGAGTTCTCGCAGCAGGATATTGAGAACGAGCAGCGGCGGCCGAAGAAGAAGGTTGCCGTGCTGATTGGGTACTCTGGGACGGGCTACAAGGGGATGCAATTGTGCGATATTCAGTTGTCCCACCGGCGCCAGTGATCGCTAACAGGAGTAGGAGCACGACTGAAAAGACGATTGAAGGAGAACTGTTCACTGCGTTTGTCGCTGCCGGCGCAATTTCCAAGGCCAACGCCGCTGACCCGAAGAAGTCGTCCCTAGTCCGCTGCGCGCGCACGGACAAAGGAGTCCACGCTGCTGGAAACATTGTTTCCCTCAAATTGATCGTCGAGGACCCCGACATTGTCGAGAAGATCAACGCAAACCTTAGCTCTCAGATCCGGGTTTGGGGCATTCTGGTTGCCAACAAGTCGTTCAGCAGCTACCAAATGTGCGACTCCCGTATTTACGAGTACCTAATTCCCTCACACTGCTATCTCCCCCCGCACCCCAACACATATCTGGGCAAAAAGCTCGTGGAGATTGCGGAGAAGGAGGGAGACTTGGAGGCGCACAAAGCACGCCAGGAAGAAGTCGCCACCTACTGGGAGGAGATCGACGAAAAGGTCATCCAGCCACTCCTCGACAGCTTCCCAGAGGATGTCCGTAAGCCCGTCGAGAAAGCGCTGCACATGGACGACGAAACAGACGGCGTCCCGGGGACTGAAGAAACGGGAGCAACAGAGGCCGAAACCACCGCAGCCACTGAAGCTTCATCTGAAGTGAAATCAGCCAAGTCCGAGCCCCTTGATGAGGCCGCAGTTGCCTTCCGAAAACAAATATACGAAGCTGTCAAAACCGTCAAAGCTGCCTACCTCAAGGCCCGACGGGAGTACCGCATTCCGGCCACTCGTCTCAACCGTATCCAGCAGGCTCTAGACCAGTACGTCGGCACAAAGAACTTCTACAACTACACCATTCAAAAGCAACACCGCGACCCCTCCGCCAAGCGCCACATCAAGTCCTTCCAGCTCAATCCCGAGCCCATCATCATCGACGGCACCGAGTGGCTCAGTCTGAAGGTGCACGGGCAAAGTTTCATGATGCACCAGATTCGCAAGATGGTCGCCATGGCTGCGATGGTTGTCCGGTGCGGCTGCGACCCGAAGCGCATCTCTGACTCGTATGGAGAATTCAAGATGGCGATTCCCAAGGCCCCAGGATTGGGTCTCCTTCTTGAAAGGCCGGTCTTCGATGCGTATAATAAGAAGGCGGCGGATCTTCACAAAGATCCGATCGATTTTGGCAAGTATGATAAGGAGATGGGCGAGTTCAAGCAGCGGGAGATTTATGATCGGATCTTTAGGGAGGAGGAACAGACTCATGCGTATGTTCCTCACATATACTCACTATTCAAGGAGGTTATACAAGATGCTAACCAATGAGCACAGTTTCTCCTCGTTCTTTAACCACATTGACCACTACGCCCAGGAGGAGTTCCTGTACATCACATCCGGCGGCATCGCCGCAGCCAAACCAGCCTCTATCCCCGGAGAAAACGCGGCTGCTAAGTCCAACGAGGCCAAAAGAAAATCGGCTCGGGAAGCACTAGCCGAGGTGGAGCAGGAATCAGATGATGAACAAAACGGCCAAACAGAGGACAACTGATCCGGCCTTTGTGAAATTACAAGCAATAGTAAATCAAGATAGATAGCGTCACTTGTTTTGAGTTGACTTGCGCATGTTTCAAATGGCCGCATCTTCGCGCCCGAGTCGTCTTACTTGTCAAGTAGAACCTACATTTACTGTAGACGTCGCTGTTTATAGCTTACCCCAATAAAGGGGTCCTGATTACAGGGGTAAACCAAAACTCCCCGTCCGCTTGGCTGATACTCTATTGGCAGATGCCATCTAGGCGCAGCGACAATGATATAACCTTAAGCCGATAATCTTCTTGACTGTAGACCGCGACTGGCGAATTTACGAGCTCTTACCCGGGTCCCGTGGACAACGCCTGATGGCCGTGATCAGATGCCTATAGGTCTCCGAGGCTAAGAAGAGGGACAAAGACTGTTTTCTCTTGAAGTGGCGTGGTGGATTTTGGTAAGCTTTGGCCGGATAGGCTGAGATGTGGCCACAGGACTACCCCCGCAAGCCCTAATGAGTCCTACTTGGGGGATGGACGTGTCCCGGGAGCCTCAACTTGGCCTCAATGTTTATGCATAAGGTACGCACATGGCGTTGTCCCTACCTAAGTTCGACCTGTGCTCGCTTGCTCCCCAATGTGATGTGCATCAACGAGCCAATGCAGCAGCCCCCAACCAAGAAGAAGAAACTAAGTGAAAAAGTCACAGCATATTGTGGACAGGCCCGCTGGAGCAAACTTGCTAACTGGGTAGATACGTACGCCATGAAAAAAAAAGTGCAGTGAAAGCAACACCAGGCCGAATATGAATTCCCCGTCAACGCCATTCTACACACTCAGACAAAGTCGAGCCCAGGCGAGAGCTGCAACTGAAAGCCCCATGTCCTGCGGCCCTGGGGAACGCCGGTTGATGCAAGCACGGAATGGTGAGGGCGTTGTCCATTTTTTTGGTTTTTCATTTTCGTGAATTCGTCTCTTCATATGTGATACAGTTGCAGCAGTTCATTATGCGAATTTGCCGTGTTTCACGTTTTCAGGGCGTTGTCGCCATTCCCATCTCGGAGTCGCTCGCAATCATAGAGCCATCATCCCATTCCTCTGGAGAAGGTACATCAGATTCTGGGGCCCGAGAGTTAGACGCGTCAAAGACAAAGTAAAATGTGGACCTACCAGATGGCAATTCTTCCGGAACCTCGACTGCCATCTCTTCAATCGTCGATATGACCGCTATAATCCTCATCAGTAAGTGGTGCATTTGACGTCGTTTCAGCGCGCAAACCTTGTGCTTGGGAGACAATTCGCTGGTCCTCTTCAGAGTCGGTAAAGTACGAGGTCAAGCAATGATCAATCACAGTTCGAATAGCTTCTAACGCCCCCGCTTCGGCGCTGGCCTCTGAAGGTGCGAGATACAATTTACGCAGCTTCTCAACGCTCGCAGACACCAGCTTCTTAGCGACATCCGCGTAACGGGATTGCCCTTCCGTTTCAGCAGCTACCGGTTCCTCACTGAATAGAATCTTGCGAAGGAAGTCCATCGTACCGTTTCGTATGGTTCCGTCAGGGTACGTGAGGAGCGCAGGGACCCAATCCGGAATCAGGTCAATCACACGAGAATGGAACCATGCGTCGTCAAGGCCAAGACGGTCGTTTTGGGTGCCCATTGAGTTTTGGAAGAACAGAAGGTGTTCGATACCTCCGCTATTATTGATAGTATCCACGCCCTTGGCGGCATAATCGAGAAGTGAAATGATTCTTTCCTCGTCAGGACTTCTTTTGATAAAGACGAGGACGGCTTCTAGGAACGGAGCACAGCGTTCAGCAGGTGCAACGCGGAGACCTTCTACCAAAACCTGAAAAATCGGGTCCATGAGGCCGGCATAGGGCTCTGCATCCAAAAGGAGGCCCATGATATTCTTGCACGCCTGGGGGCTGTAGTAGTGGGTAAGGATCTTCCTCAGAAAGATTAGTTCCCTGCGTTGCCCCAAAGGTCGAAGGAGCTCATTTTCGGCAACCGTGAGTGCGAACTTGTCATTATCATCAATCACTTGTCGTTCATCTTCCGAAACTGGCGGCTCGGTGAAGTCAATCCTTGCCATCAATGCTGACATCAAGTCCATAAGTTTCCGGTGCGAAAACTTTCTGCCCTTCTCGAGAAGTTTGAAGTAGGAAGCATATTGACGTTTTAGCCTCATAAGATCATCAGAATCCAACCATACCATTTCCAAGCATCTAAGAAGGAAACCGTGATCGAGTATTGTTCCGACTTCTTGACTGCCGATATTTGCTAGCGAACACAAGAGCTCAAAGTAATCATCCCACGAGCGACTGACGTTATGCAGTGTCGGCCACATGCTATCAAGGGTGGTAACCACGCTTTCGAGACCATCCAGGTAGTAAGCATGATACTTGTCTTTTTCAACGCTTCCATCTTGGGCCGCCTCGTAGTTGTCTCGCAACCTCAACAAGGAGTGTGCAATGAGTCTGGCTGAGCCGCTGCGAATCTGAGGATGGAAACTCCTCAGAAGATGGGGGATTCCAGTGGGTCTGTCGTAAGCCCACTGGAGGACTTGGTAGGGACCCTTGGGAATGTCGTTGGTAATCCGGTAGACCTCCATCACAAGGTTCTCAAATCCTGATGTATCTTTCGTCCTTGAGACAAGCTGTTCCACAGTGTCAAGGGCGATGAAAATTACGGATTTGACTAGCGTGCTCCTTGGCTCACTCTTGGCAAGTCTTTCCTCGTTGAGTTGACTGACAAGATAACGAACAAAAAGGGTATAGTACGGATCCACGAGACAGTAGGCCCGTACGAACAACTCGTTTTCCATCACGATGTGGTTGGCAAGCGGCACTGGCAGCGGGACGCGTATTGGGTAGTAGTTGTCCGCCACGTTGTAGGTTGATTTTGTAGATATAATGCTTGAAACCCGCTGGTAGAACAGCATGTAAGCATTCCAGACTTTGTTGAACCGAACTTGTCCCATAGAGGTCGAATGTAGAGAGTCGCTGTACCCGCCAAAGCATTGCTCTCCGATCCTGCTTGGATCAAATCTGCTAACATCGGAATCGTTGAATTCTACCCATGTGCCCCTCCCGTTCGCACTGGGCCTTTCACGGATGTATGAGTAGTAGTGGCCAGACTCGGCAGTCCCACTATGCACCAGCACACCAACAAGCTCGAACACGTCTTGCTGGGTGTCCTCGTGTGAATCCGAGAGGAAATCAACAGTGTAAGGTGTCATGTCTATCCTGTCCGGAAATTGAAATTGATCATTGATCTTACTGCGCATCATGGTTACCATGTCGAAGTCAAATCGTTTGAGATGGAAAATAAGGTTGTCAGGCACATCTTTGAGGCAAGCTCTGCACGCAATTTAGTACCAGGATGCCTTGACGAGGGTAGCTTGACATACCTCTTCACGGCATCAACGTGACGACCACAGGAGGTGCAGGAGTATTTATTATCTGTCAAATTCAGTAAAGTATCACGAATTAATCATTTCTTCCTTACCTCCTTGCATTATTTCGCCCTCGACATAGGCTTGCAAACTCTCCTCGAGGCTCGCTTTTCCCTTAATGTCGCACTGAATAGCGGAAAATGGCTCAAGGCGCTCTGAGATATGGTCACACTCCTTGGACTTGATCTGTTGAACGAGTTGGCCGCCGTAGAAAGACCTGAATCGCTTTCTGTCCTCGGAATTCGATATCTGAGCTTCCCAACGGTCAAAGAGGAGGTTGTAGAATTCGTCGACGTCCATCTGAATGGTCACATCCACGGGCTCATTGTCGTACGTTCGGATCGATTCAACAAATCCCTGGGGCTCGAAGCCTTTGAGCCATGATTCCTGCATGTACGCGAACACTTTCTTGGTTTCGAAAAGCAGCTTTTGAGATGCAGATGGTTCCGTGAGATTAAGCCTAAGCATGAATTCACGAAATCCAACGTTCATGAAAAGCTGACTTAGAAGCGAGTTCAAATAACAAGTGTTTGACAAGTTTTTCAACCCTGCATATCCTTCAGGTGAGCGAATCAATTTCTGTCGTTCAAAGGACCATCCGGGCTGATAGGTGTGGTCTAAAAAACGTTTTTGTCAGCCAGGGCGGTATTGCGATGTTGCGGGCTTTCAGCACGGACCTTGAGGTATTATGTCTTCTAAGCGCCATATGAGCTGCTTGTAGTTGTCACCGTACTTTGAAAGATGATAAACTATGGCATAGAGCTCTTGCCGCGATTGACTGTGCATGACAGGAATCTGTGGAGTGATAGAATTCTGCGAAGGTAGAGAAAGGTCCGGAAAAAGGTAGTTATCAAAGAGTTGCTCGGTGAGATTGCTGTAGATTAATGCTCTTAGCGATGAAACAAGAGAGTATGAGGGGAGGGATTGACTCACAAGGTATCGAGCGCGATACTAGATGCTTCTGAAATCTCTAAGCAGGTCTTCAAGAGCCGAGAAAATCCAAAAATGATGTGATCTACAGGCTCTCTACCGACAAACTTCGATAATGTTAGCTAAGCGGCTGAGAAGAGAGCAAGCAACGAACCTCGTTTGTCCTGTGATTAAGCATGATGCTGCTCCACTGCTTGAGATACTCGCTGAATATCAAGTCGTGAGGCGATTTCTCCGCGACAGAGGAAAAGACAACGTATGCGGTTTCGAAGAACTCCTGGGACTGTGACGGGTACTCTAGCACACGCGCGAAGGTATGGACAAAGGCATCCCATATTGTTGCAAGTATATCAATCCTGATGGGGTTCTCCGAGAAAGCCATTTCTCGTGCTTCTTGTGCTTGTGCTTGTGAGGGCGGAAGTTTTGGTTTTTTGGACTGCTTTGAAGGACTACAGATGAGAATGATAGATTCTGATATACCCCTTCTAATGGACTGGCGATATTCCTCAATTAGAAGGGAGAATAGGAGTTGCTCAAACTTGACTTGTTGCTTTGTCGTAGTCCAGAATTCGGTGTCTCGAAGAGAGCCTTCGACGAAAACGGCAAATATGCAACAGATCAGTCTGTGTATGATGTAGCCCGGAACCTGGGCGTTTCGTAAACCCTGCCCGACCTCCAGGATTCGAATCAACTGAGTGATCAAGGCAGCAGGACCTGAAACTAGGGGCACTTCACTGGGCACATTCGGTTTCACTAATCAAGAATGAATCAGATAATCGATGGTTTCGAACTGAATTGACTTACCAAGCAAGGCAAGATAAAGACATTCAACCAAGCTGTGAGCCAATAGAATGCTCGTTGGTGAAGTTAACAACGACTCCGATAATTCACGGCTAGTCAAGGCAGAGACCACGACCCGAATACTGTGAGGGACGAGCAGATCATTTGAAGTTGGCTAGGCGTACCATTAGTGTTCTGAGCAATACAGACTTGACAAGTTACAAACCTCGAGGGCTTCCTGTCGAAGGTTTTCAGAAAGCGCATTGACAGAGTAGAGTAGTTTGTATGGTTTAGCCATGGAAAACATGTTTTCGTCATTTAAATCAGCTGATTTGACCATATTCATAACCTTTTCTTGAGGTGGAAATACGCCGAGAAACTCATATATCTGTCAATCAAGAATCAGTACATACAAATTTCAGAAGTGGGCAAACGATGCATTGGCACGCACCTCTCGAGCCAGACCGCCGTCAAGATTAAGGAGTTCGTATAGTTCGTCAAAGTGCTTCAATACTTCTGTGTCAACCGAAGTCAAAAGTTGAGATTTCCGTCCGGTCACCCCGCGGCAGCTTGGGTCTTTCCGAACGATCAACAGCCCTGATGAAAGTTTCAGGTCACGCAGTGTCTGGTCAGGCTTTTCTAGCAGTTCAATCTTTTGTCCCGCGAAAATGACCATAAGTTTAGGGAACCCAGTAACTTTTGAGAGCGACTCAACAAGTTCAGACGCCGTAGATAAATCTCCAATGCGCAGCGAGCGAACCTTCGACTGCGCTCCGCCATCAAACGCCTGGTAACGGATATCCATCAACTCGCCATTCAATGGCTGGGTAGGCAGATTGGGAGGCGAGTTCTGTGGCGGACTATACTGGGGTCGAGCGCGCAAGGCCTGCAAAAATTGACGGAGAAAGAACAGCGAGCGGCTGATCTTTAGTCTATTCTCGCATGGTTCTTCAGCAGAGGCTTCCACAGCCATAATTTCTCTCCCGGCATGGTAACCAGACAGCGATTTGAGCTTGCATGCCGCAGATTTGAGTTGATCTACACAGCGGTCAACCAAGGCAATATGCGTCGCTTGAACTGATGAACTAGGAGAGCGGTGGATGATATTATGATCGAGATACACTTCTATTGCGAAGGCAGTCGCATTGACCTCGATTGAGTTTGAAGGGGCAGTCAAGATAAAGTTCCAGATCCGGTCCATTCCAGGAATAGAGACGACTTCGTGCTCAGTGATTGACGGAGGAGGGTTGAAGCGAATCTCATAGTTGATGGTCTCTTTGGCAAATGCGAGCACTTCGGGGGAATAATCTGAGGGCGATAGCCTAGGTAGATAGTGTTGGATGCAGTGGTCAATGAAGGAATTCTCAATCATGCCGAGCCGGGTGGTCTGGCAGAGCATGTCCCAAAGAACCCTTCTTCCCTGTTGGGGCAGAGACGGTGACATAAACACGTCCTGCCATAGAATATCGCCTAGCTCCGGGGTTATGGAATCAGGCACTCCTTCGATGGTCCGAGAAAGCAATAAGACACGCGAAGCGAAACCATTACTGGAGAAGGTATCCGCAAAATTAGTTTGATTCCTTTGCACCACATCAGCCACCTCGGAGATTATCAGATGCGTAAGGTTGAATTCGGTAGCGAGTTTCCGGATCTCTTGCGGATCTTGGCTGCTAAGAAGAGCATTGAGGGCTTGAATACTGCCAACACTAAAATGATTCCTTTCAGCAATATCCTGAACACATCGCTCGTAGATTTCCATCTTGTCCGCATCGCTAAGCCCAACATTCATGAAGGAGGTCAACTGGTTAGCGGCAAACTTTTGCAAATAGGCCTTTTGGTCGACCGCAAGATCTTCACTAGCGGCACTCTCACGAATTAGGCGCACACATAGATGTAACGGTCTGATATCAACATGTGGTTTGTCGAAGGAGTCCTGTCCGACGGTATATTTCTGGCGTAGAGCGTTGAACAGCTGATCACAGAACTCTAGCATCCCCGAGTCAAAATGTGTCAGAGGCAGTTGTAACAATTTCGAACTTAGATAGAGGAGGCTGTGAAAATCATGTTGCATCTTGAACGTCTTCGCGAGCGATCCAAGCACTTCCGATACCATCCGAGGGTCTGGACTTTCTGTGACGGTTTTCCAAATCGTGTCGGTGTCGGCGTCAGTGTATGTTCCGGTGACGATAAGGAAGCCTACAATATTATGGCTTCTACTGATAAGCTGGGGATGAGACTCAATGCCAACCATATACTCGACAATCCTACTCTCCCTCAGGAGCTTGAGCATGAATTGGACAATAGGATTATGCAGCCCAGTGGAGGAGTCTCTTCGCGCATGGTGCGAAAAGACATTGACGAAGTCACTTTGCATTGTGTCCACTCCGGTGACGCGAAGCTCCATCCGGCCCTCCATTATGTGCTTTTTGAGAACGCCGAATCTCCAACCGAAGTAAACGATGGTCGGAAGACTACCAGGCGGCACGTCTTCAGGGGCACGTATCGCCAAATCATCGACAAGCTGTGACGCTAAGCTTGCATTATGAGTGCAGAGGGCCATATATGTGCATGAAAGATAACGAATCATTGCAGGGCTGATCTCATTGGTCACCCAAGGAGACTTTTTAGTGATATGGGACTGATACACCTCGTCTACCGACCGTATGAGGTTGTATATCGCATTCATAGTCCGCTGATGCTCTGGATGGAGGTCTGTCAAATGGTCATCTGCGCCATACCTGCTGTAACCATTTATTAAGTCTGTCTGTGCTTGTACAATCCGTATTGCCTGCAGCAAGGAGTGTGAAAGTTGAGGCCATCGGGAGACGAACGCCGTAATAGTGGACGTATACTCGGAAAGACACTGGACACCATTCCAAGGAGCAGCTAAAATTCGGTCGTTGAGCCGGGCTAACAGATTCCAAATTTCTTGCCCGTACTGCCTCTGGAGGGCCCCATAGAATGGGATCTTTTCGTTGTTCAACAACCAACCAAGCGGTTGAAGATAGTTGCGCGACATTAGATCCAATACCTGCCCGTCAGCTTCGTCGGGTAATCGGCCTAGAAGCTGAGAGTCCAAACAAATGAGGTGCAGAGTGAGTCGAGCATAATTGTCGAAGAACCCTTCTAGGCAACTCCATAAGGAAGCACTGTCATCCACCTGGAATGGCTCACTATGAATATGTTAGCTTTTCAAGATCAGTACACGAAGCTGCATCCATGAATGAACGACAACCGATGGTAACCTAAGGCCACTTACGCTCTGCGAAGAAGGGCCTCGACTAGATTTGGAACATCATCCCAGAACACCTTAGATTCCACGAAAGTCTCGTACGTAAACTGTTTTAATGAGTCCGCCACTTCGTCCAGCCATTGTTTGACATAAGTAAGGGCTAGCATGTCATTATTGTGGCCTGGATGCCGGTTTAGTCCATATTTGCGGAAGCTTGAAAGTTACATAGTCATACCTTTCTCAATCATCTGACACGCCTCCTCAAGGTTTTCATGCGGATAGTCATGGTTGATCGTAGGGAATGTATCCGGTAAGTGGACCTGCTCACGGAGCTGCACCACGTCTGGCACCGAAGGGTCTCGCAAGGCCTCGCCTAGAGACTTCCAACTCGTAGTACTAGGATCTTGGTCCATATCCTCAAGTTCTGCCACCTCTATTTCCGGGCTTTTGGCAGGGGAAGATGACAGCGAAACAACATTCGAGGACGGTTCGCCGCAGGCCCGCGCGTCGACGTCGGCATCAGCGTGCGGCTCCCCAGGCGGATTACCCTCAAGGGCAAAGGAGCGATTGTCGGCGGTGGTAGGAGATTTCATGTTGATAGTCATCCTGCTAGCTGGACGGTTCAGAACGGCAGCTTCATGCTCCGCTATGGCAGGAGCATCCGGGGCAGTTTCGGAGAGCGCGGCTGACGCCTCGTCGGGGGCGGGCAGAGATTCACAAGCACCACTGCCGCTATCGAGACGAGGGCGTTTCCGGGTAGATTGGGGGTCGATCTCTTCCATGGAATCACCAGGAGGACGTGTTATTTCGGTCGATGTAGCGTCAGGCGGGGTGCTAGAGCTCTCTAGCGGGGCAACTGCCATGACATTTTTCTAGCTCGGCCGTTGAGGTCTGGAGAGTCTGTTCGAAAAGCCTTATCAATCGACGACAGTTTTCGAAGAAGTTTGGAGGGCTGAGATGCGAGCTGAGAGTGAGCGACAGCTAAGGTCTGGAGCAGGTACCTAGGTGAATGAGGGAGAGCGGAGTGAAAAAAGAGAAAGCGGAAACAAAAGATAAGGATGGAGACACCACAAAAGCCAGGGGCTTCTGACCGTTGAAAGGACCCTACTATTAGGCTGGGCGCTCACAGGCGAAGCAGTTTTGATCGTCTGTTCCAATTTCTTTATGGCGGGTTGGAGCTGGAGGAGCAGCGCGGTGTTGGAGGAGCCGGCGAAACAGCTCTGACGTTGGCGGTGGAGCGGCGGGCGCAAGGCTTCGCTTCTCACACCACTGGGGTAGGTACGCTATCGATTTCACACTGTTGCTCATATTCGAGAATCTAGAACCGCTAATCGCTCTCAAATGATCTTGACTTTTGTCGGAATATTTTTCACAAGATACTACTGGCTATAACAGTTGGCTTTCTAGCAACTACGTCCACACCCCCAGGCACCACGCCGCCCCTGGCTTTCTACAAGACACCAAGCGTCGTGATCGCAAGAATATCCATGGAGCTGGCGCCAAGCTCAATTCTTTACATGTATCTTTCATCACGCGGACTCGACCGAGCCAGTCGACGGCTCTAGTCTTTTTACCCTGGCGAATTTTAGCTCGTGCTTACGGATGAAGTTCCCTATGATCCCCTTGCAGGAGGTAAGGTTCGAGCACCATTGCTAGAGACTGTCTGCCTCATCGAGGTGGGTGAAATAGGCCTAGCCCACTGCTTGAGCGATGATGCATGTCAGACTTCAAAAGTGAACATTTCGCCCAATTTCTACGCCCCAAGATTCCATTGACAGCAGATTGATGAACGAGGCCGAATTTAGAGGCCACCGAACTACTTCCTGCCGCAACGCCTGATTTCACGAACAGCCCTAGTAGAACCCCAAGATCGAGGTGCTACGGGAGGGCATCGTAAGTCATTTTCGTCTGTCGAAAAAAATCTTTAACTTTAGCGGAAGCGCAAGCATACCTTGGTTACCACACTCTCCGCTCCAATCACCCCGCACCATCTCCTATCGTCACCCCTGGAAACACAGTCACATTCCCTGCTAGCCAGCAATATTCGCCGATCTGGATCTCCTTGCCCGACTTTGGAGCCTAAAGTGCCATTTCGTAGGTCCGGATACAGAGGGTGCGCCGCTGTACAAGCTCACCTTAGATCCGAACCGAGTTCTCGTGCCGATTGTTACCAGCCCTTTTAGGTGATGACGCAGTCGAAGTAAATGAAGATGCCCGGTCCAGATCTCACGTTGCCGCCGTTGTTGATTCGGATGGGTTGTTCGATCTAGCATTCTTCTTTGAGGACGCCATCGTCTTCTGCTGGGCCTTCTTTGGCGAGCGGGAGAGGCGCCGTGTCTTGGAATATGTATGTGCCATATCAGCATATTTCACTTTAGCAAGGCAGGTGTCCGGGGCTACTCGCTATTTAGAAAGCTCAATCAAACGCTGTCGTGAGACCCCGCGAGCCGTGTTGAAGTGAATGCAAGCGTGCCGGCAGCGACCTTGTCGGCTGCTCACCAGAAAGCATGAAATAGCTCCCCTCGTAGCAACTGAATTTTCTGTGTCAAGCATTCTGTGTTTACTGAGCTGCCAATTGAGTTTCAAAAGCGGGGACCTGAAGCTTGAGTTGGGGACCTCTTATCTGTCAGATCGCCGCCGTCATATATAGATGCAGCCCGCTATTCCTCTTTGGTCCAGCAGTCAGGCTAGGCAATCATCATTACCTCTTCCTAAAAAGCTGACAAACTCATATCCAAGATAGTTCTATTCCTATATTTAATACATGACTATACCCATATAGTTACATTCTGAGAGCCATAATCCTAGACCAAAAGAACCAGATTGCGATCGAGGAACAATGAGAGCAAGCATGACGCGCATTGGTCCCTGAGGCTCCAACCGAGCTATACCCACTTGATATTGTTCTCCGCCGACGCTCCGATTGTCCTTGCCCCCTCTTTTCCTCACTGATCCAAACCTTTAAGAGTACGATTTGTGCCTCCACCTGCCATGCTTCTCTTCTAGCACACATTCAACGATTTCAATATTTAAGCACAGAGAACCCAGCGTGACTAAAACCATGGCCAACGAGACCTCCGCCGCATCCCCCGCGTCCTCCGCGTCCTCGACCCAGGCACCGACGGAATACAACACCTGGAATCCACCGAAGCCCTCTCACTCCCAATCGGAATCCTCAACTCCTACGGCCATGGCGACGAAGACAACAACGACCGATGCCCTCCTCTACCCGTCCGGCTCAAAATCCCTCTCAGGCATCTCGCTGCGCGCGTTCCTCCTCGGCACGACCCTCGGCCTCTCGACCGCGCTGACTCTGAGGCTTCTCAACCTCAGCTTCACTGACGATGGGTTCGATTGGGAGCCGCACTATCTCTGGCGCCTCCCCTTCTTTCTGTCCAGTCTCGCCCTCTTTCACTTCCTCGAGTACTACATCACCGCGGCCCACAATACGCGCTACGCCGATATCGCCGCGTTCCTGCTCTCGACGAACGGATGGGCTTACAATGTCGCGCACTCTTCAGCAGCCGTTGAATGCTTGCTAGGCTATATCTTCTGCCCGTATGACTCGTACTTTGAGTTCACGGCGCCCGTTGGTGGGGTGAAAGTCCAGGTTGCTCTGGGTCTTATCCTCATGGTTGTGGGTCAGGTGATTCGTTCACTAGCGATGGCGCAGGCGGGGAGTAACTTCAACCATACGGTGCAGGTTGAGCGGAAGGATGGACATATGCTTGTGACACATGGCATATACAGTGTGCTGAGGCACCCGAGCTACTTCGGATTTTTCTGGTGGGGATTGGGGACGCAATTGGTACTTGGCAATGTGGTTTGTTTCGTGGGGTATGCGGCTGTGTTGTGGAAGTTTTTTAGCAGTCGGATTCAGAGTAAGCTTGCCCTCCGCGACCCCTTGGTTTGTTTATCCTATGACGTTTGGCTAATGACGTGTTCAGGAGAGGAGCGCTTTTTGATTGGGTTCTTTGGAGAGGAGTACGTGCAGTACAAGAAGAGGAGCATGGTTGGAATTCCAGGTATCGCATAAGAAGTACGGTCGTTGAATCACGTCTCCATCGATTATATACAAAAAGATCATTTGTGCATCGCCCAGTGTTGAGGCGGAGAATATCATAGCAAATTGAAATGCCAAAGTAAATCAGTGGTATCGAACGCTCTTAACACCGCCCAGTCTATCCTTCAACTCTAGAGCTTACTCTCAGGAGCAACTGGTCCAATGCCCCCAGACATGCAAACCTCCTGACCTTCGCCATGCGCATTCGCATTTTCACGCCCCAACAAGATCATCTCCCGGCCACCCTTCGTACTCCACCAAGTAACGCAGTAATGCGCCCTTTCAACATCCATCTCGCCGTTGCACAGTGCATCCCAGAACCTCTCCACACAGACAGACCGCATCTCCGCCGCGGAAACAGCATTGATCAGGTTCGCGGTTAGAGGGAGCCACTCTTCCAAGTCTTCAACTCGGAGGAAACAAAGGCTGTCGATCAGGGCGAGAGTGAGGAACGCTTGTTCGGAGAGAGGGACTGGTACTTCTTTCGCCATGTCTGGGTCGGGCGAGATGCTGGGGGGTTGCGAAGATGGCGGAAGGGGTGTTGTAGAGGCATTGTTCAGGGCGCGGTCGTAGAGCACTTCGAGGAGTATTGAGGGGAGGAGAGGCTGGCGGTTCGCGATCGGGGAAGGGGGCGCGGTGACTTGGAGGACAGTTTTAAAGGCAAGGCGGAACTGGCGGCCTGATAAATTGGTGGGAAAGACCTGAGCAGACGTTAGGTAGGCATTTCTAGCTTTGATGGTTGCTGACTTACAGCGAAGAGGTTGTCGATGTAGAAAGGTAGATGCTTTGCAGCCACAGCTGCGTTGTTAGGGATTGAAAAGACGGCGAGGGCTAAGCTGTGAGCGGCCTCGAATATCTCCAGCAGGTTGTTGTTACCACCTGCTGGGAGATATGGTAAAGCCGCTTGAATAAACAGATCCTCACTGAGCTCCGGCGAGACAACGGTTGTGAAAAGTTCGGCGGTATTCAGGAAGTATAAATCAAGGCATCGCTCCAGAGGATGATCGGGAATCTGACCCAACTCACTTGGCCTGATGCTCTTTAGAAAATTTTCGGCCAAGTCGGGATACTGGGCAAGAATGTCGACGGCTGCTAGTGTGACGAATGTGTGTTGAGAAGAAGAGTTCTGGCCAAGGCGAGAGGAGATGAAATACAGATTGCGGAGGATATGAAGAGCTTGCATGGAGAGATATGGCGCGCCTAATACAATGTTAGCCGCACGATTGTAAACTCCTATAGAGTACTTACTCTTGTCAGAGGCGAGTGCGCGATTGTTGATTACCCGTCCTAGCACAGCTCGGAGAGCAATGACCACAGAGTATAGACAGTTGCGGAGCAGCTTCCACAAACCAGGTATCGTATCCCGCAATGATTCAGGCTCCAGGAACTCAAGTTCCTCAGCCTTATCAACCTCCGACAACTTGTTTTGCCGCCATTGCACCGTCATTGTCCGAACAAAGTTTGCAAGCTGGTCGACGGACCGCGAAACCAGCCTAGGGTCCCCAGCATTTTCAACCGCATGAGCAATCAGCCTGGAAAGCGGACCCAATGCAGATATAAGCGGACTGGAAGCTATCGCGGTTACACGCTCAACCGTAGCAGATTGTGCGGGCCACGCAAATCGCTTTGATGGTGCCTGAATGATATCCTGGTCAACCGACCCCAGGAAGTAGGCGCTCTCGAATCCCTCGGGTGAGAAGTACGTCGCCTGAAGAAGGACTGGCAAAAGCCGATCATAATCCAGCCGTTCCCTCTCAAAGTCCGATATAAGTTGAAATGTATAATTGAGCACCATCGTGACGCAACGGCCATCAGTCTCATCTCGTGGGTCCAACTCCTCCAACGCAAACTGTGCTGCTGTGACCAGTGCAGCCTCCAGCTTCTTTCGCACGTTCCAGGGCAGCCCCTGTCTATCCTGGCCCTCGAAGCCCAGTAGAACACCGCCAATTAGAAGCAAATGCCTCCATCGCGGCGACTTCTGATCAGCGCCGCCAACAACAGCCTTGACCCACTCCTCACGATCCAGTTTCTTAGGCCCAGGTCCACCCCATGGTATCCACGGGTCTTCTGACTCTTCGCTCTGAAGGATTGACATGGCGGCCGTGTTGAAGACGCTGACAATCCGTCGACAGACGTTAAGGTCGACGGGTTGGTCCCATATCGCCGGAGCTGCCAGCAGCTGGGACGCAAGAAGGGTGATATTCAAGGGATTCTTAAGAACTGCGAGAAGACTCGTTGCGGTGGGAAGTAAGCTGGTAGATGGACAAAGGGTTAGATGTCGCATTCACGGACGGAGGAGCTTATCGGAAGTGTCAAGTTACCTTAGCCCATCTTGAGCGTGGGATGGAGCTTGGAGTGAACGCAGAAGAGCGCCCAAGGAGCGCTCGGTCGCCATGTCAAGAAGCACACCCAAAATCAATGGATAGAGAGGACATAGGGCCGTACTAGGGATGGATTGAGGGATGTCAACAGGCGTGGGCCAGCTATCAGCGGGCGATTACCGCGGCGATCACCTGCCGAGGTTACCTACCATGGGGAAGAGCAAACAGTGCAAACGTGCTCTTTCCGCATCACAGCCAGCGAGACCGCAAGCTTAACAGCTGCAACTTTGCGTAGTAGTAACAAGATACCTCTCCCAGACCTACTGCTCTCTTCCCGATAAAATGCACCGTCGTCTTTGAGCTCTCGAAATGGCAAACAACCGTGTCCCAATTAACTACGTGACGCCTCCGTTCCCGTCTCTTTACGATCCCTTTCCCGGCCGCAGCAATGTCGCGTTCTACCTATACCACACCAAAGACATCTGGCGCTTCACTCTTTACTGGACCCTATTATTTTACGTAGGCTGCCATTTGGCAGTTGCCGCGTGCGCGCTAGTCATGCAAGGCCGGAACTGGAAGATATGCTTAGCCGTACCTGTTGTCTATGCTGTCATCGGCGGTATAGAGGCGATCGTAGCGGGGAGTATTGTTGGGGGGATGTGAGTTTCCAATTGCATTGAACAACCTTCGCGCAAATTAGGGCTAAGATCTATAGACTGGGCTCGGTTTACGAAGCGGGAAACTTCAGAATGTCAACATGGATTCCGATCATTTGGGGCGGCGTGAATATCATGGTTCTCATACTGTCGAGCTTCCCGATGCCAGGCGGCTTGTGAGTATTGATATATATACAAGGTGAGGGTTTGGGCATTCAAGTGAGTTTGGGGCTGATTGTCTAGGAAAACTAAACACAATACGCCGAAAATGTAGCTTCTGCTCGGTTGAAGAACAAGTCAAAGCGTCGAGTGCTATGATATAGTCTTAGCTTAAGACCATTTACCTCGCCATGTTACTATCCGAAAATATCACCAGCCGTTGCGCCTCAACCACCCATGAAAGTGCCGCATAATATCAACAATTACCGACCATAGTTGTTATCAGGATGGTACCCACCCTGTAAACCGGGGAGCCCACCGCCGCCCATTGGCGCAGACACAGGAGTAAAGTGGTGCGGGAATCCCGGTGGTAGTTTGATCCCCTGCGCCGCAAGCTGCTTCTGAAGCTCCGCAAGGTCGACGTTTGGTTGATTCATTGGTGGCGTTCCGGACGCGGGAGGAGCTCCCGAAAACGGCGGCGCAAAGGGAAATGCGGGGAACGGAGGGTTCGGAGGGAAACCGTTGCCCGGAGGGATCATGGAGGCGGTTAGTCCTGGTGGGGGTGGAGGTTGGGCCGCTCCGATACCTGGCAGTAGAGAGCCTATTCCGTCTGTTTGAGGTGCACTCTGTATGCCAGGAAGACCTGTCCCCGGAGCCTTTCTTTGGTCGACCAGGCTGTCCGCCTCGTCTTGCAGTTCTTGTTCCTCCTCTTCACGCATTTGTCTTCTTCCAAAGTTGCGGTTCCACGTCCCCTGGGCTTCCGCAGCTTCCTCTCCAATATGAAACCTGTCTTTCAAATAGCTTATCTCTCCAGGCCGCGCTCGAGACCAAAAACGGGTGAAGTTGTCTTTTGACCCGGAGGCAAGAATATGACCAAGAGGGTGCCAATCTAGAGTCCAAATAGTGGCGGCGTGGGCGTACTGCACTCGATGGGCTGGGTAGATAACCTGGGCGGGTGTGTTTGCTGGGTCAGGGCTGTCATAGGGGGCGACAGTAGGCATCTGTCCCGCGGGCAAATTGGGTTCATCGAGTAGGTAATGGTGTAGAGATCCATCTTCGCTACCCGTTGAGATCAGAGAGCCGTGGACTGGATGCCATGTAAGCGTAGATATTGGTTTTTCATGGCCACGGAGGATGCAAATGTCCCGCATCATGCGAAGGTCAAATACCCGGGCCGTCTGGTCCCGTGACGATGTCGCGAGAAGGTTGTTGTTCACTCGAGAGAACTTGGTAGCGGTAACGGTGTTTTTGTGGCTGTGAAGCGTTGTCAAGCAGCGGGTAGTACGGGGGTCCCAGAATTTGACCTGGTGGTCCTTCGACCCCGACACGAGCAGACCCTTTGTCGGATGCCAATCGCACGATTTGACGTCCCAGTTATGACCGGTCAGAACCGTGTCGCATGTTCTTGTTGTAAAATCATAAATCTTCAGTGTCGTGTCATCGGAGGCAGAGAGGAATTTTGTGTCGCTCGGCGACCACGATAGATCGCGTACAGCGTCGTGATGTGCATCGTCTATCGTCTCGACGTTGTTGAAATTCGGTCTCCAGTATTTCACGTCGCCCTTTTGCCCCCCAGAAATCAACCAGTCATTACTGTGCGACCACGCCAACGAGGTAACTCCTGCTTGTAATTGATCATAGTGCGCCTTTGCGGTCAGCTGTGAAGTGTGGAAGGCGAAGTTGTGGACCTACATCCATGACCGTCTCAAAGTTGAAGGCCGTTCCATTCCATAGCATAAACTCTCCAGTGTGCCCGCCAGTCAAAAGACGTCTCCCCTCCGGAGTCCACCTGACGACCGTGATTGGTTTCTTTGATTTTCCAATGGACTGATGTAGTTGTCGTACGGGAATCGAGTCGACCGGGGAGTGTACTCGTGCCATAGGAGGGAGCATCTGCGATAGCAAAACTATCAGCCTTGAGCCAGCCTGATCTGTTGGACAACACTCACATCTACCATGTAGCTGGCGCTTGGCCTCTCTAGCTCCATCCGATGCCCCCCTTGGTATTTCGGCCGTCGATGGCGCATCCATTGTACCATCGAAGATCCATAATCGGTTACCAGCCCTGCGAGCTTTTAGCAATGTCCGGCGAATGAACAGTTTGGGCACGTACTCGGCCGACGAGGTCCCTGGATTCCACCTTGACCCCTGCCAAATGCCTGCGAGTCATTCCCACCGTCGTCATAATAGGCCATTGCGATCGAAGTTAGCAGACAAAGCAACTGGCGAACTCTGCGACCATGGCAGGGTGGAGGCGGAGAGCTCGACGGGCCGACGAGTCACGGGCGGCGCTGATACGGCAGGAGCGGCGAGATCGGTCTACCGGCCTTAATGAACGATACTAATTGTCGACTGCGACGTCGTAGGATGTAGCTAGAAGTTAGAGCAGTCGCAGCGCAGAGACGTGACAGGCGGCCGCAAGAATGATTGGGCCGGGCCAGGGCTGCCTCCGACGCTAAGACCCTTTGGTGACGACTGTCCAAGGCCTCGAAAGTCCCCGGCCAACAGCGCCAGCTCTCAGTCGCTGGATCCCAGAATTCCAGACATGCAGGTGGAACAACGGCTCTGCCTCCCCTGTCTCTTGGTCGGCTCGTCGAGGCCTATGCTCAACCTTTTTGCGACAGTATGAGAAGCCTCGACAACCCCGCCGTGCTGCCCGGGTTCTCCTCTTCTCTTTCTTTGACTCTGCCCATCTGCTGCTCGCCTGCTACCAAATTGCACACCAGGCCATCTCCTGTCGTCAATTGAGTGGTTGTGGTCCTGTCATCGACTATTCTTATCCGCTGCTCTGATCATCCCCACATTATCCGCAGGGCCGAGTAGATACTAGAGAGCACGACGCCGCGCTCTTTCGGCTATCTGACAGTTATTGAGACTCGGTCGCTATCTACCTATCATCTACCATATTCTTACTGCATCAAATATTCATCGTATATCATCAATCTAACAGAAGGCAAGATGGCCGTCAGAGGTTCTTCGTCTACTGCTCCGGCTACCAACGGCACCCTCAGTACCGGCACCAACTATGTTAATGGCCATTCATCTAGCAATGGGCCGGGAAATGCGGGCGTCGAAAAGAGGGCCACATATCGACATGTCGTAGCGGTTCATTCGCAGGTCCGGCACTCATGCCTCAGCCGAGATTCAACCAAAGCCACGAGCTTCATCGGATTCCGCAATCTCATGGTGGTTGTATTAGGTGAGATCGTATCTTCATTTCCACGAGCAATAATGCTAACTGTGATAGTGGCCATGAACCTTCGACTGGTGATTGAAAACTTCCTCAAGGTGAGCCTTCATGCATATGACGCAATGGCTGGCATCTAACTGCCGTAGTATGGTGTTTTGATCTGCGTCAGATGTCATGACTACCGCAAACAAGACGTCGTGATCGGGGCGATTCTCTTTGCTCTAGTCCCGTGCCAGCTGCTGTGCTCATACTTTATTGAGTTGGCTGCGTCCGGGCATGCCCAACGCGTCATCGGCCGAGCAAAGAAAGAGGACGTCCTGAAAGAGTCTAGAAGGGCTTGGTTTTTGATCGCACTACTGCATTCCATTGTCAGCTTTTGTGGTCTGGCGGCAACGAGCTATGTCATCTTTTACTACATCAACCACCCCGGGATTGGCACCGTCGTTGAGATTCAAGTGATCATCGTGTCGCTGAAGTCGTACTCGTACGCATTGACGAACCGTGATCTCCGCCGCGCCATGCTCGGCTCTTCGTCGGCTGCTTTTGATATCCCTGAACTTTACCGTTCTTGTCCTTATCCACGGAACATCACTCTCAGCAATCTAGCTTACTTTCTATTGGCACCAACGCTGGTGTATCAGCCCGTTTATCCCCGAACGCCTCGCATTCGCTGGTCATTCGTTGGAAAGCGCCTGTTCGAGTTTATCTGTCTCTCCATGGTTGTTTGGTTGCTGTCTGCACAATATGCAGCGCCTCTCCTACGCAACGCGACTGATAAGATTGCGATCTTAGACTTTACATCTATCTTAGAGCGAGGGCTGAAGCTCTCCACTATTTCCCTTGTGATTTGGCTTGCCGGGTTCTATGCTCTCTTCCAGTCCTTGATGAATGGACTGGCTGAGATCATGCGATTCGGCGACCGTGAATTCTATACCGACTGGTGGAACAGCCCGAGTTTTGGGTTTTACTGGCGATCTTGGAACCGCCCTGTCTACACATTCATGAAGCGGCATGTGTATATGCCGCTCGTCACGCGAGGCTGGAGCCCAACATTGGCTGGGTTTGTAGTCTTCGCGGTCTCTGCCGTGCTGCATGAGATTCTTGTGGGGGTTCCTACACATAATCTGATCGGTATGCTCTCATACTTCACTTGTAAACTCCTCTGACGATATTAGGTGTCGCGTCTCTGGCAATGATGTTTCAACTTCCGTTGATTCTTCTAACAGCTCCCTTTGAAAGGCTCAAGTCGCCTCTGGGCAAAGCGATTGGGAATTCGTTTTTCTGGGTAACGTTCTGCGTCCTTGGACAGCCTCTTGCAGCGCTGCTGTATTTTTTCGCGTGGCAGGCGAAGTATGGCAGTGTCAGTAAGACGCATCACTAGATTCTATAATTGGTAAGGAGAAGCTCTTCTTTGGCCTTGGGTAGTCAAGAACAAGCTACGTAGACATCTGTCGAATGCAATGGAAGCGAGCCTGAGGACAAGTTACCTCTCTGACATTCACTAGTGCTGATCAGCGACCAATCGTAATGTGTTTGTGCTTCTGAAGCATTCGACGGCCCCCGGATAGTTGAATGCTAACGCCGGAACCCGGCTGGCCCCAAGCTCCGGATAGAATCTCTGGCCCGTCTTCCGGGTAACGTCAACTATATAAGTCTCCTTTCCACATATCTTCCATCACGCCATAGCCCAAGACGAACGCGAATCGCAAGCCTCTCAGGTTTTTGTTCTTATTTAGCTAAGTCCTAAACCGAATTGTCAAACGTCATTTGTCAATTGCCCAACATGGTCCAGATAACCATCCCCGGAAACTACGGGTACGTCCGCGTCGCACCGCACAAGCTCACAGCTATGGCTAGCCCAATCTTAAGTGTGTCCTGAAATAACCCCATGCTAATATCGCTTGTCTTATCGCCATAGATATGCCATCGCCGTCTCGCTCGGTGTGATCCCTGTCCTCGGTTTCATCCACGGCATCCTCGTCGGATCGTTCCGCAAGGCCGCTGGCGTGCCCTACCCTCACGCCTACGCGAGCATCGAGCAATGCAAAGCCAACGTACGGGCCTGATTTATTCTTACATAACGTTCACCGAAGAGTACTGACTAACATCCGCGCACAGCCCAAAGCCCACAAATTCAACTGCGCGCAACGCGCCCATGGCAACTTCCTCGAGAACGCGCCGCAAACCATGCTCTCGATCCTGGTTGCGGGTGTCAAGTACCCGCAGGCGGCGGCGGGCTTGGGCGCTGCCTGGGTTGTGTTCCGCGCGCTGTACATGCTGGGGTACATCTACAGTGATAAGCCGAATGGCAACGGAAGGTACAACGGCATGCTGTGCTGGTTTGCGCAGGCCGGGCTTTGGGCACTCAGCGCTTTCGGTGTCGCTGGAGATCTGATGTAGATCATAACTCTGACCACAGAAGCGAAAGGCAGATTGTAGCCCGGTTTCCAAGAATAATGCCTGTATGATAGTTGGTTGGTTGATCTCTAGAATGATTATTGGTGGGGATTGATAAGGGGCGCCTATCTTATCGGGCCGGAGCAAAAATTCCACCGCGGCGGGGTGACTTTTTCGCTATACAACCATCCCACTTCAGCTTCAACTAGTTTAATTCAAGTCAATTCGATCACCCATAAGCGCCATCATGTCCTCCAAATCACACCTCTCTTATGCCATCCGCGCGGCCAACCACCCCAACCCGCTCACCGCGAAACTCTTCTCCATCGCCGAAGAAAAGAAGACCAACGTCACCGTCTCCGCAGACGTAACCACCACCGCGGAGCTCCTAGACCTCGCTGACCGTACGCACTTTCCTCACCTCCAATACCTTTCCGCAGCACTCAGTGTCTAATAAAAGAAATATAGGCCTCGGCCCCTACATTGCCGTCCTCAAAACACACATCGACATCCTCGAAGACCTCACCCCCTCCACCCTCTCCGAACTCCGAGCCCTCGCACAAAAGCACAACTTCCTCATCTTCGAAGACCGAAAATTCATCGACATCGGCAACACCGTCCAGAAGCAGTACCACGGCGGCGCGCTCCGCATCTCCGAATGGGCGCACATCATCAACTGCGCCATCCTCCCCGGCGAAGGTATCGTCGAGGCCCTCGCGCAAACCACCAAAGGTGCCGACTTTAAAGACGCCAACGAGCGTGGTCTTCTAATCCTTGCTGAGATGACGAGCAAGGGCTCCCTCGCGACCGGAGATTACACAGAGCGCTCGGTCGAGTACGCGCGGAAGTACAAGGGGTTCGTGATGGGATTCGTGAGCACGAGGGCGCTCAGTGAGGTGCAAGTTGAGAAGAAGGAGGACGGAGAGGACTTTGTGGTCTTTACGACTGGTGTCAACTTGGCGGATAAGGGGGATAAGCTCGGCCAGCAGTACCAGACGCCGGAGTCCGCGGTGGGTCGGGGTGCCGACTTTATTATCTCGGGCAGGGGTATCTACAAGGCGGCTGATCCGGTGGAGGCGGCAAAGAGGTATCGCGATGAGGGGTGGGCTGCTTATCTGAAGAGAACTGGCCAGTGATGGTCTGGTTTCGGTAGGGACGGCTTGGCCTAGTTGGAAATAGAGGCTTTGCATGCCTCATGTAACAGACATAGTAAAGCAGCAGCACCATTCAGGGGCGCCTCGTTGCCAAGGCGCGAGCGGACCGGATAAGCATCTTAATTTAAATACCCTACATGCGCTCTACTTGACTGTAGCCGTAAGGTGGAGGAGCATACTATCCATGAGTTAGGGCTAGGCTGGCTCTAGAATGTACTCAATTTTCTCGTTCTTCTATACCAGCCAATCCACTGTGTCATTTACACACTTGTATACTGAAAGCAGGCTGGGTCAGCCTTGAGTAGATAGACTGCATATCCATGAACCTCACCATCGTAACCTGGCAATCTACGTCCCCATCAGGGCTCAGTATCGAGCACCCAACGCACCCAACTCAAGTTCCATGATCTATATTTGTGCACGAGATCATAAGCCAGCTTCAACCAAAGGCCAAGACGCCAAGCTAGGTACTCAAGAGGCTTTACCTAGTATGTGCCTGGATATAAGGCTGAGTTAGTTCCTGGCCAATGATGCGGTTCAGACTTTTTCGACTCGCGGGTTCCGAAAGTCAAACTGTGTTCCTGACCAGGGCCGCTTCGGACTTGGGACCCTTCGCCTACTATAGTTTATCTTGATTATCCAGTTCTCGTTAATGCTATTGATCTTAGAAGATTCTTTACTGGTGAAACTGGTTCAGGCGGTTGCCATGAAGTGCAGGATGAACTTGCTCGATATAGTTGTCAATAGAGTTCCGAATAAGACTGTCAGCATAGAATAGTAATGCCTAGAGTAGACAGCAATAGGTAGCCGCCAAAGCCAACTTTGGTGTTTGTTTCGTCAAGACTATAGGTATGGATTGAACCGGGTCAAGGAACCTTGTCATGAAACCTTAATCGGCAAGGGTACAAAACACCCTCCAAGCCCCCAATCTCTTCCTCTTCTTTTCTTTCTTCTCACATGACCTGGTGGGTGGTAGGGAGGGGTAAGGCCAGGGTCAAAAAAAATAGATCGCGTTGCTTTTATAGATTGCGTCGCTTTTATAGAAAAAGAAAAAACTGATAGATTGATACCCCATGCTGCTAACTTTTTTTATAGACAACATGCCCTGGATGGGAGGCTGGGACGGGCATGGGACTTATACGACTTTTTGGACGTTTTTCGACCTTTTCAACATCTTTCGACATCCTTTTAACATCCTTTTACAACTTGCATCATTACCCCTCACCCTTCTCTTCCCATGTCCTGGAGGGTGGTAGGGACGGGCATGGGTCTCATCATTTCCTCGCTCATCTCCTCCAGCTGGATTCGTCCTCCTCCAGCTCTCTTCTAAATCTCGACTCTTCTAACATACTCGCTTGCCTTGGTGGGTGGTAGGGACGGGCACGGGCCTTTCGACTTCTCGCTTCTTCTGCTGGTTCCGACCTTCCTCCAGCATTCCTATCCCTGATTCTTCTTCTTGACTCTCTTACCCATTCACATCTTCTGCTGGCTCCATCCTCCTCCAGCTACCTACCATTATCCTCATTTCTCGACATTTCCTTCTATCCTCATGTCCTGGCGGGTGGCAGGGACGGGCATGGGTCTACCACCTTTTCGCATCCCCTGCTGGTTCCGCTCTCAACCAGCATTCCTCAGTCTACTATCATATCCTTAGCCTCAAACTCCTCATAGCATCCTCTTCTTGTCGGTCCGCTATCCTCCGGCTTCACTAACCTTAGGTCTTCTCTCACACATCTATTGATCTCTGCCTACTACCGGAACTCTTTCGCCAAACTCTAACACCAACCAAACCTTGCTTGAAACCCATTTTAGGCATCCACCCCTCTCCCTTTTCCACTTTCCTTCTTATCCTTCTCTTCCTGTCTCATCTCTCTTTATCCCTCATTTTATCACCCTCATCCTCATCCCCATCATCTCCATGTCCTGGTAGGGTGGCAGGGACGGGCATGGTCTTACAACTTTCGCACTTCTCTTCTTCCTGCTGTCTTCTACCTCATTCAGCAACTCACATCACTTCTACGCACCTTTTTATTGCTGTCTTTAACCTCCTTCAGCATCCACTCTACTTCTACGCACCTCCTCACTGCTGTCTTCGACCCCCTTCAGCATCCACTCCACTTCTACGCACCTCCTCGCTGCTGTCTTCGACCCCCTTCAGCATCCACTCCACTTCTACGCACCTCCTCGCTGCTGTCTTCGACCTCCTTCAGCAACATACCTTTTTAACCACCTCGTCTTCCTGCTGTTTTCGACCTCATTCGGCATACCTCTACGTATATCGACCTTGTCCTGGTAGGGTGGCAGGGACGGGCAAGGGCCACACCACTTAAACGAATCTACACTCCTCTACCCCTCTGCTAGTTCCGTCATCCTCCAGCATTATACCTTTTCAACCCACCTCGCCTTCCCGCTGTCTTCGACCTCAGGCAGCACAACTCTACAACAACCTTGTCCTGGTAGGGTGGCAGGGACGGGCAAGGGCCACACCACTCCAACAAATCTACACTCCTCTACCCCTCTGCTAGTTCCGTCATCCTCCAGCAACATACCCTTTTAACCCACATCATCTTCCCGTTATTTTCGACGTCATTCAGCATACCATACAATTTCCTCGCTCATTTCCATCTCGCTGTCTCCGACCTCAGGCAGCACAACTCCATAACAACCTTGTCCTGGTAGGGTGGCAGGGACGGGCAAGGGCCACACCACTTCCAACAATCTACACTCCGCTACTCCCTCTGCTGGTTCCGTTATCCTTCAGCTACCGACTACCGGTTACCCTCTGCTAGCCCCATCCCAAGCCAGCTTCTTCTTACTCTACCCTTCATTTACGTCATAATACAGCTGCCCTGGTTGAGTGGATGATTAATTGGGACGTACATGGGTCTCTCTTCCGCCCCGCGCATCGACAATCTTTACTCTTTCTTCTTATGCTAGCCACCCCTTGCATCCAGAACACCGCAATCTTCTTGCCAGTCGACATTTCCTTCACTTTCGCACCTTTGGCAGAGGGTGGGTTGTACTATTCTCTCCTCTCACACAACTTCTGCTTCTTACCTACCAACCAAGGCCATCTTCAAGGCCATTGCTTTTCACGATGATTTGAGATCGGGAAAATGCCCCGGTTAGGTAAGTTTAAGAGATTATTGATCTCCATACTCATAAAATCACCATAGCAAAAGTGAGTATTCAATTAAAAATTCCAGGGCAGGAGGGCGGGATGGGACGAGGTTTCTTACTAACGAGCCATGAGCCTACCCTAACTAACAAGACCTTGGATTGTTGTTCTATCCTGTCCAATGCCGCCTCTAACCTAGTTGATACTCACTGCAACGCTGACTTAGCGATTCAGCAATCTACTCGAAAGTTGATACCCCGATAGCGTTTGGTAATATTTGCATTATTTGCATGAATTGAGCTGACACAGGTAGTGCATTACCACATCTACAACCGTGCCACCGACCCGCTGACGCCATTGCCTGAAAATCAACACATTATATCGAGTTTACGCATCGCGATCTACTCCGCTCAACAACAATTGACCTCACATTAGCTGCTCACATCAACCAAGACGGCCCTCGGCCCTACCAAAAAAAAAACCACAATAATAACCCACATCACTCAAAGCAGACACGGGTACGGTGTCAGTGGTCTGCCAAAATCCACAGCCGGGCCGCCAACCTGGCGACACCTGTGTTCTGTCTTTGTTCATATCAACAGCACTCGCTTTTGCTGGATACTGTCTGGTGCCGGTATCCTTCAGCAGCAGCCCACATGTTCAGACACAGCATCAACATAGGTAAGGTGCCCATGTCTCTGTAGGGTGGTGGGACGGGCATGGGCCGCTCGTTGCGACGAAAAAAAAAAAATTCAATATATCAACCACCTCTAGAACGACATCAAAACCAGCAATGCAGCAAGGCCTTGCTACAACAATTACTCCGTATTATCTTATTCTCGTGGCCAGCCGAGCTCTTATATACCAAAACACCCCCTACTTTCACGTCGGCTACTTCCATTTAGGATCCTACGGAGTACAAGCATCTTTACCCCGCGAAAAGAAACAAATCAGAAAAAGAGAATAAAAATAAACCCTTCGTTTAGCTGGGCGGCTGGGAAAGGCGAAGGGAACTTCTCCGTCAATCAAAAAGATCCATGTCTTGCACAAGTACCATGTCTGGACAACCGTCCGGCATTAGCCTAAAATTGGCGAACTCGAGCTAGGATGGTGCAATGTCTCTGAGAGCACTCTAGGTAGTGAGGTAGACTCGATTCGCAACGGGCAGTGAGCTCATGTATGTATTAATATGACAGCCTATGGATCGAGGGCTTCGTGAACAGTATAGAGTAGTTTTGCACATGCAGCCTGTACCATAGTACCAAGCCCTAACTAGAGATGAATTTGAATTTACTTTTTGTATACTAGGGTACACTCTCCCCCGGGAGAGGGGCCTCCTTTTCTTCCGAGTTCTTATTGAGTAGCAGTTACATATACCTAGGTTCTGTCTGTTTTTATGGGTCACTTCGCCTGATAAACAACGTTCCGTGTTTCTATGAGCGTAGAGTTACCTACAGAAGCCTAAAGACGCATCAGAGCCCTAGCTGGGGTGGTAAGAGGTGTGCATGTCCTCGCAATTGATCAAGCGCAGCTTCTGCTATGTAGCACGATCAATGCTAGGTGTAACAGTAGTAGTAGAAGCAGCAGTATTGATGATCCTCTAAGGCGTATCATCTGAATGAGGTGTGGAGAAAGACCCCTGACGCCTCACCCATCCAAGCTCTGTCGGATGGCGCTCGTTCTGTGTACCGCAAAACATGAATCTACCCGCGTTATTGACAAACCCGGCCAAATCAAGCGAGAACAGCAGCTGGTATTGTTGGCATACGGAAGGATGCTCAACCCAAGATCTATTCAGTGCCGGTAGTCTTTTTTCACAGGGACAATACTGTAGATTAACGATTGGCCGTGTTCGAGTTCCGCAGGTGTTGGTGGCAGATGTTCATCGCTCCGCTGAACTCGACTATGCGAAGAGCCAACACCACGAGTAGCTGTAAGATTTGGGCAAGGTGCAGCTTGGACGTCGATGAGAGCGAGATTCGCCCAGTAGGAGCAAGGCGGGTTGACTACTTTGGATGAATGAAGGCGTAGTCGTTCCCGAAGTAAAGATCTAGCGGCTGAATGAATTGTTTCGATTAGTACTGGGGAGAGGGAGATGGCTATCATGCGAAGGCAAGTTCTTGCAGCCCTGGCGCATCTAGCTGGCGGACCTAACCTTCTAACCTCGGACCATTCGTGCTCTAGTATTGTAACGACTCAAGTTGTCCAGGGGGGAGTTGAATCTGTTCGTTGGTTGGGGGATCTGGTCATCGCCTCTTAAAAAAGATACCGCGGAAAGCCACTGTGGACGCCCAGAGAAATGCCCAAAGCTTAGAGGGTCCGTCCCGGTGCTCCGAGTTGTTTTCGCCGTGAGGGGAGGGTATCCGTAGTCCTCTAGGGTGTTCAGCATGGGACGAAGCTCGTGCTGTTATAATGGACGGAATCAGTATGCTTCATAGAGAGTGCTAGAGGGATTGTTCTTCTTTTACCTTTGCCTGGGCGCACGGCTTCCGAAGAAGTGAATCTCTCCAGCTAGGCTGGGATCCGGAGACGTTGCCCATATCGAGACTGGCAGAAGGCCAGCCATGCGCTGTTTCAGCGGTAGGCCTATTGGCGAATTGCGCGATACATGACCGAAAGTCGAACTTCGAATGATGAATGGAGAGTTGGTTGCTGAGAAGTGAGAAGAAAAGTAAAGGACGGGCAGAAGCATCGCCGACTTAGGTGGTCTCGATGAAGGACGAAGCCCTTGCAGCTCAGCAAACGCAGACTCGGAAGAACCATCAACGTCAGGTGGACTCTCTCGGGTTACATTCCAATCAAAAACGAAAAAGAAAAGCAGCCTCAATAGACCAGGGGAGACCAACTATGCCACGGCTTGAAGAAGCAGACAGCACAGCGATGGTACCAAAATAAAGGCGGAGAGCCCAGCAATGGATTCCAGCGTAACTGGCAACGCTACTAGGTTGATAGTGCCTCGAGAAGCCCGCTTGATAATCCGCACGGCTTGTTGACAGGCTCCTCTATTCATCTCTCACCCTAACATTACGGAAGTCAATGGTATCAACGAGCTTGTTTATAAAACCCAAGCGAAGGTTTACTTCTAGAAATTACTCAAGTCCCGCACGAGTGGTCGTTTCTTCGCCTGGGTCTCAAGCTTCTATCCCGCTAGCCTGCTCTGTCAACTGGAGAGCTTTCACCGTGGCTTTTATGATTAGGGATTGAATATGCGGATTATTAGTCTTGCTGCCGGTCGTGTCGAGGCTCTACCGGAAAGTCTTATCGAGGCCGCCGTCTATGCTTGTTGGCCAAATGGCTACCTTCCGAGCCTCGCTGAAACGGATCGGAGCGGACGAGTTGATAGTCCAGACAAGCTGATTCTTCGAAGAGTTGGTTAAGACTACAGCAGCCTTGCCTGCTGTTAGTTTCTACATGGAATTTGGTTCATGCTAGAACCGCGCCGATGGCTTGGGGTTCTACGTGGCTAGTGATACACCAAAGCTACATTAGGGACTGAATTTGTGCGAAATGTGCGTGTATCGGATTCAACTACTAGGAGCTAGTAGTACAATGCTAGATACATTGTTGACTCAAGAAGCGTTTGACGAAGTCGCAAGGTGGGAAACATATCCAGATGGGAGAAAAAAGAAAGTCAGCTATAATACACGTATCTATTTATATACTGGAAAAAAGATGCCTCGCTTACCTACAACCACCCTTCCACGTCGGAGAACCCATGCCCGTCCCAACCACCCAACCGGGGCATAGATAAAAGAGTACAGGAGAGCCCTGAGACGTAACGGGTTATCCCCGACCCGGACTAGAAGATATTAGCTAGAACGCATCCAAGTCAAAGAGGTCAGGGAAGTTTCACTTACTGTACATCTCCATCCTGTATCTGGCAAGGATCCCATGCCCGCCCAACCTCCCTTCCTGGGGCTATGGTTTGTCGGAGTCCTAAAGGTTAGAGGGCATAAATGGAAGAGTACAGGAGAGCCCTGAGACGTAACGGGTTATCCCCGACCCGTTCTAGGAGAGATTAGCTAGAACACATCCAAGTCAAAAGGTCAGGGAAAGATCACTTACTGTACATCTCCATCCTGTATCTGGCAGGGATCCCATGCCCACCCGTCCACCCTCCTGAGGCTATGGGTTGTCGAAGTCCTAAAGGTTAGTGCTGTGGGTTAGTGTTGTAGATAAGTGGTGTATTGAGCACAATCTCCAGGCCCGTCCCTGACATCAAGCCAGGGCCTGGGATTGATGGCGAATCGGTGACTGCAGTGTCATTGACGTATGTTTCTGTTAGCTTGCGGCTTCAAAGTAAGGGTAGGGGTTACTCATTGTGTCACACGACGCTCGACAATAAAATGTCTGATTTCCCATGCCCGTCCCTGCCACCCGCCAGGACATAGGAAGAGTAGAAGAGGGAGAAGGAGGAAGAGAAGGCGTAGATATAGCGGAAGAATTGATAGGAGAGTGAGAGATAAGAATAATGGAAAGTATAGTTTTCGGTTTCGGATGATGTCGAAGATGGAATGTCGCATCGTTTGGGGTATCGGTTTGTTCGTTCGCCGTATGGGTTCGCTCGTATACGGATTTGCTTGCTCGCTTGGTGGTTTCGTAGTCTCGCATAAATTTATTTGTCCATTGTAGTTTTGGGTTCGGTCGTCATCGGTTCGGTCGTAATCAGTTCGTTCGTTCGCGGGCTCGGTCGAGAGTCGAAGAAGTGGAAGTTTGAAGAAAGAGTCGTAATGGTAGTGAATAGCCCATGCCCGTCCCTGCCACCCGCCAAGGCATGATTGTTCTATGAAAGTGTCAGCAAGGCGTCCATCAGTAGGGGTACAAACCTGAAGATAAGAATAAAAGGATAAGGATAAGTGCATAAAAATAAGAGGATAATGATAAATGATAAAAATAAGAGGATAATGATAAATGATAAAAATAAGGGGATAATGATAATTAATAAAAATAACAGGTTAAGGATGATGCTAACGCTAAAGGATAAAAATAAAAAGATAAAAATGCAAAGGTAAGAATGAAAGGTGATGAGGAAGGAGAAAAGAAGAAGGAAAGAGGGAAGGAGACGAAGAGGTCAATAAATAGGCAGCAGCCAGTAAGGTTTCGGCGTAGGAGATACAAATCAAGGTTCTCGGTATGGAGTTAAGCCTTTGGAGCGGGACGGAACGGAACAGGAACGGGTATAAGGGCTCTACAGCCTCCGAATGCAGGCAAACGTAAACACAGAGTATCTACGTAAGTTTACGGGTCGGAGTGAAGAAAGCTTATTCCACGAGAAGAAGATACAACGCCGGAGCAAAGGATGAAACTACGAAGAAGAGGGTTACGGCACGGAAAATAAGATGCAATGCCAATGACAATCACATATACATGAGGCAAAATGGATGTGAGGGAGGTAGGGTAGGAAATGTAATGATACGAAAGAGAGGCGTCAGGATCCTGGCCAGTCTACGAACTAAAAGCTTGCAACTACGGAATCGAAGACTGGTAGGCAGCCATTTACTTCTTCCGAAGACTAGTAGATTTAGAAGACCAGCACCTAACGCCGAACGCCAAGCCTACGATGAAGCTGAGGAGTACAGAAACAAATTTCATTCGATAATAATAATCTTGAGAGAAGATAGCCCAGGCCGCAGCCCAACCACCCAACCATGTGTGGCCTGGACCAAGGGGATAGAATGAGAGGCACAAGAGAGAGTTGCATATGGTCTGGAGTCCACACCAGTATGGACGATCAAGAAGACATCAACGCAGAACCGGCAATTGAAAAACATGGCCTGCCTCGAAGGCGGATGACCAAGAGACAACAGGGCGAATGACAAAAGGGCGAATGGCAACAGGGCAAATGATAACAGGGCAAATGACAACAGGGCAAATGACAACAGGGCGAAGTAAGAATGAAACAGGCGGAGAAAGAATGTCGACACGGGAGACAAAGGTGAGAAGTAGAAGGATAGGGTGGTAAGAATGGCGAGGCAAGAATCATAAAGATAAGGATAGAAGGAAAAGCAGACCCAGAAAGCAGACCCAGAAAGCAGACCCAGAAAGCAGACCCAGAAAGCAAACTCCAAAACGCCGAACGCCGTAAAGCAGACCCAAACGCCAGTGGAATGCAAAGCAGGCCCAGAAGCAAAAACGCCAAACGCCAGTAAAAGCAGACCCAGAAAGCAGACCCAAACGCCAGTGAGATGCAAGTAAGAATAAAGGTGAGTAAGGATAAGGTGCGGAAGAATAAAGTGCGTACGAGTAAAGGGTGGATGGATAGGCCAGAGTGACAGAAGAAGTTGCGGAGGAATGAATGGTCAGTGAACACAACACAGAACAGCAAGACAAAAACACGATATGATGATGGGGGACAGGATGAGAGTGTAGGAAAGTGGTAAGTGCTATGCGGTCTGGTCACGATGCACGTGCCCTCTCTGAAGTCAACAAGTGAAAACAGAGAGTCCTATGAAACCACAGGAATGGCAGGGCTGGCGGCGATGACGGCAATAACAAATACTTCCTTTCAAGGATACAGAATATGATGAAAAATGCAATGATGAGGGGAACAAAAGAACAAGGCAACCGAGTGCAAAGCCAAATCGACAGAGAAAATGAAGACAAGAAAGACAGAAACACTGAATAGCAAAACAGACAAGACAAAAAGAGACGAGACCAAGACACGGAACAGAAGACACAGGAGAAAGGGACAGAGAAGCAAGACAAGAAGACAAAGTCGCTCAAGGAACAAGACTAAGCTATTGACACTAGAAGAATGAAAAAAAGACAAGAATAAAGATGCAAATGCAAATGCGAACTACCTAGATACAAGGTGGATAAAAAGAAGAGAAAGAAGACAAATCGAGGGCACGACGGACGGGTATTTATGCTTGCTCGCCACTGCCAGCGCAAGATCACCTTGCTGACAATCACACTCTACTGTTGATCTGCGGGCAGGGTCTGGTTGGTTGTTGTTGCCGTTGGTTTATACTTTGTGATTAGGTTTGCACCCGCAGGTGCCCGCGAGTCAAGATAAGCTTTTTAGTCTGCGCTTGTGGGCCAATAGTATAGCGGGATCATAAATTAAGCTTTTGGCATTCGGCCACTAAGCGACCGAGGCAGCGATCGCCGCTGTCAGAGACGCGATGTGCATGATCTACTTCAAGTGGCTGATCGCAATGATCTGCGCTCATGACCATGCATATAGAGGGATCTACTTTTGACTTAGGTTCATATGTCGCTATGTGAAGTAGATCAAACGTAGAAACTGACCTCTTGGTGACGGGATCACCAACTATGTCCAATTCGATTGAGATTGGCTCAACAGAGTTGATACGAATCGAGACGCGACGTGTAATCGTGTACCTGCTCGCGACCGTGGATGAAGATAATCAGGAAGGCACGCGTGCTCTTGGCGCGGTCGACGTGTCTCGGGTGTAAACTCTAAACTATAAAGATTAATCATCAGCAAGCTCCTAAGGCTTTGGCGTGCGCCTCCCTGTATATATTCTTCCATCCTTTGCTTCTTTTTCTCCATTCTCCCAGTCTGCCTTCATCCACCACTTCTCCTTCATCGTGTACTCCCTGCTTCAAAAAGTGATTGCCTGCTGTCAGTTGATGGAGGTCGCTCCGTTTGCAGCTTTGGAGGATCATGTACTTTGGTGTTGCTTGTCCCTTGTACTTCCAAGTTCTGTACTCGTTAGCTTGTGTTTCTGCTCACTGCTTTGCTCATGTATGATAGGCAATGCCCTCGAGGCGTCCTTGCCTGATGCCCCATGTATCTACTTACTGTCACCCTCATGTACTCGTCGCTTTTGGTCCGCAGCACTCTCCATGTTCCCACTGTTTCCTGTGTTTGCTTTTCGATGGCTTTTGCCTCTCAAATTCCAAGCCTCTAAGCTTCTCAGTATGCTCGAATGCCTTTTGTACGCAGCCCACTGCCATGTTCTGGTCGCTTCTCCCTGTCATCAATGCTTTCTGCACACAATGTACTCTCACGTCTCCTTTGTTTCATGGCTTTGTTAGTGCGACTTGATATACTTCGTCTTCCATTGTCTCTCCAGCTTGCTGCTCCTATTGTTTCAGAATGATTCCTATGCTTTCTGCAAGCGGCGCTCTGGTATCCACTCTGCTTCGGTACTCATATCTCAAGACTTCATATCATCATCACCTCTTCATGTCCTTAGCTCTTTCTGTATCCAACGCTCTCATGTTTTTCCTCGCTTTTTGAGTGTATCACTTGCGATTTGGCCTTTTTATTACTCTGGCTTCCTGAACTCAATGTTTGTCCATGTGCCCTATGCCCATTGCTTTTTCATGGCTACTTCGAGCCTCACGTTCTCACTGATTCTCAATGTATCAACACTTCATGGTGTACTCGTCTCGGCTTCCTATACTTACTGCCTTCTATTCGGGGGCTCATGTATCTACTTAATTCGTTGTTCGTCTGACACATTATGCTTTTTCCATGTACTCCATGTTTCCAATGGCTTGTGCACTCCTTGGTTTATCTACCTGTTCGCTGATGTGACTGCTTACCGTCCTTGTCAAAAGCCCCTTGCTTGGTGACCCTATGGCTTCTTTCTGTACTCGGTGTTTTCTCTGCTCAATATCTCTGGTCTTTGGTGATGGCTTTAGTATGTACTTGATGACACATATACTTTATATTGTGTGTATCTACTTTGCTTGCGCCCTGTAACTATTGTCTTGGCATGTTAGCCCAAGACAGCTCTGTTTTACTTAGTGTTTCTTCATGTACTTAGTGCTTCTTCATACCGATGGTTCCGTTCCTGATGGCTCATCTTCCGAGCGACTTATGTGTTAACTAACTTTTTACTACCTGTGCCCAGTGCAAAATGCACTTAACCATCCGTCCATGTATTTGGTGTTTTGCATACCCAATAGTTCATGTACGTGGCGCCTGATGCACTCAAAAGTCCGCCCCCTGTGTGACTCATGTACTTATGCATAGCTCTATGTACACAATAGTGATTATGAGCATGTACCCTTGTGATGGCCCCGTTCACGTCCTCAACGTCCTCCTGTTAGGCATCGCCTGCCTTCTCCGGACTCATTGGCCGGACTCAAGACATTCGGTCTCCGTCATTTGTCGGCTTCAAGGAAGCGCCTACATTTGATTATACTATCAAAAAAGACCAATGTGCATATCAAAAACCAAACTATTGAACAAGGAACAACGCTATGTATCATTAATGTACTGCAGAGTGAAACACGAATACATCGCTAGGGAGATTCGCCTTGCCCAGTGCCCTATTGCTGTAATCGGAGCCTCGAAACACAAAAATAACGAGCAAATATGAAAGATAAGACTCCAATACCACAGAAAACCAACCAGACAAATGAACATGGAGAGAAAAGAACAGATTGGAGGAAGAAAGTACACAGGCACAATTAAAAGATCAAGGAACGAGCTTTCTGCCGCCGAGATTCCGCGCTGCGGACTTCAGGCTGTGACTGGGTGTGCTTATGCCTCGGTCGGGAAGCAGAAGAAGGTTGTGCCATGGGCGCCTGCGCCGGAGGAGGTTTAGGGATAGCGTCCTTCTTCACTGGCGGAGGGGGTGGCGCTCCATAGTGAGAGAAGCGATCGGCCGTCTCCCGCCGCGCTGTCTTCACACTCCGCTCCCGTTTTAGCACAAGCTCAGTCCAAGGCTTGGCCTGATTAGCTCCAGTCGGGCCCTTGCCGACGGTTTCCTGGAGCACTTTCATCCAGCCTTCCTTGTCGGCGGGGCTGTCAGCATAAAAATCAATCACCTCTCCATTACCGAAGCGAATGCGGAATCCCTCCTCGACAAACATGTATCCTTCTTCTTCTTCGGCAAACGCAGACTTGCGTCGCTTTCCACCTCGCGATGTCGTCTCTTTTTGTGTCAATGTGCTACGGTCGTCAATAAGCTTGGCGGCCTTGGCTAGGTTGATGGTCGCGCGAGGTTGTCGCGAAGTTTCATGGTATGCTGTTAGTTTGGAGCCTTGGAGCTTGAAGAAACGGCGACGCCAGAACTAGAAAAGTTAGTCGAGGAAACGCGTATGGTAAATGACCTGGAACTTACCGGACAGTCACCACCTTGCTGCGAAAGGAAGCCTTCCCAGCTGCGGGTTGACGCAGTCTCCGCTTCACGCATCTCGCGAATGCATGCATTCATGCTCTTTGGCATATCGTCATCCTTGCTGCCCTTGGGCTTGGGAACAAACAACAGTTGTAACTCAAGTTTTCCAATCTTGTAAGGGGGACGACGCTGAGACATGCCGCTTGCGGTGCTCTTTTTGCTTTTCACACTGCTTGGCTGCTCGTCAACAGCCCACTCGTTAAAACAAGCGACATCGACGTTATACGGTCGGCCGTACGCGTGCTTTTCATGGTCGCTGAGAGCGGTATAGGCACGAGCGAAGCTGCCGTCTCTAGCAACAAGCGTCCGAAGGCGATCCCATACAGGTGCATTTGGGTCCTGCTTCTTCTGTTGCTGCGATGCGAGCTGCTGCTTCATATCAAGTTCTTTACGTTTGCGTGGTGAGGCAAACATCTTGCTGAATGTAGATTGTTTTTGGCGCGATGGCGACGCTGAAGGGGCAGCCTCCTGGATCTTGAACTTTTCTTCATCCATCTTCATTTGGAGGGTCAGCTGGAATTCGAGATCGTGCTGGACAATGAGCTCAAACTCTTGTCCGATAGGAGCAGTCTTTCCCAATTCTAGCCAAGCAGTTGTTACACAGTGTAGACCGTTGTCCAAGGTAAGAGAAAAGTATGTCCGCTCTCCTGTTTGTAGAGGGCAGAGAAGTCAGCTTAGTTTTTAGTCAAACGGATGTCAGTACGTACCCTTTGGAAGTGGTAGATCTAGATACTTTAGTCCAACAACCTTCACAAACAATCTACCACGCTCCTCGCCATCCTCAAACGCAGTGTCGAGGTTTTGCTCCACCTCTTCGATTGGGGTGGGAGGCTCTTGTGCGATGCTTGGCTGGCCTGGCAACGGAGGCACAGGCCCACTAACTGGTTTCTTGCGTATAGTACCAGATGGTGTACGAATACTAGCGCGGCGAGCTCCAGAGTTCCAGGGAACTGTGGTCCAAGTCTGCTGGCTCACCTTGCGCTGAGGGGAAGCGCCCGGTTTCGCGCTTCGTGCATCGGTGCCCGGCTCGCCATTCGAAGTGGAAGCAGGTTCTTCCTCGGGGCGGCTACTAGCGACAATGACCTTAGTGTTGTGTCGCATAAGGTAGCCTCTCTGTTGGGAGATTGGATAGTTAGCACGTGCTAAGGGCGTGGAATGGAATCCTATGTGGGGTAAACGGGTTTCCTGAGGAAGGGTCCCGGAGGACTGCAACTGGGAAAGGGCTAGTTCAAACGCAACCTTTTGGGACTCGATAACACGGTCGAACTCTTTGTCCAGACCGAATCCGAGACTTTCATCTTCTTGGATACTGAACGGGATGTCCAGTTTCATGAAGCTGGGCTTTCGGGGAGAGGCCGCCGCTGAGGGTTCGGGGTGGAGGCTTTGGTCTTGAGAAGTAATTTCTTCTTCCACCTCAGGTACTGCTTCTTTGGTTTCCGGTTCGTTCGGGATGTCGATAGCTGGGGCAATCTGGCCGCTGACTTGCCGGCGGGTTGCAGCCATTTGCTCAACATCTGCGCGGGTTAGTGATGGACGAATCTTCAGACTGCTCCCGCGTGCTTTGACGGTCGCGATGGGCTCCGGGACGCTTTCATCCGCCGACTCATCCAGGTCACTGATTTCACCTTCAATAGGGTGTCGAATGACAGAGGCTGGAGTTGAAGGCGGGGAAACTTGCTCAGCGTTCTGCGGAGTGACCGGGCGGCGAAGAGACTCAAGCATGGCAGCCATTTTCGGAGCAGCGACCTGATTCTCCAGATGCGATTCTTGGGTGTTCGGCGCTTCATTCTCGCGCTCTTTGTTATCTGGCATTTCGGTCGTGGGGGTTTCTGTCTTGGGGTCTTCAATTTTGAGCTCTTCAATCTCAAGGTCTTCGATTTTGAGTTCCTCAATTCGTGGCGATCCTTTATCGTTCGAGTGCTCGGTTCGATCTGCGGGAACTGGCGTCGCTTCGGAGGGGACTGAGCCATTGCTCTTGGAGAAAATCTCCTCCATCGAGTGGTTGGAGTAGTGGCTGTCGTCATCTCCTATCTGCTGATCTTTCAGGTCCTTGAAAGAAGAATCTTTAGAAGGAATTGTTCCGTAGTATTCGGGTATATCATAAAGGTCGTTGGTATCATCCTCCTGTTCGGGTTTGATGATTACACTGTTCGTCTCGTCGTCATCATCCTCGTAACTGTTATCATTGTCGCTCTCAAGCGAAGGAATAGGGACGTCAGGGTCGTAAGTTGGGTAGTGATGTGGGCTTGCGCTTCCTTGGGATGAGGCCTCATATGAATCATCCAGATAGTCATCGCCTTGTCGAAGATCACGCAAGATAGAATCTCTGGAAATACGCGGAGGCGAGAACAGATCGGACTCCTGCACCTCAGTTGGGGTGGCCTGATCATCCTCGAACTCCGACTCTTGTAGCGTCGGAGCTGGCTTACCCGCACTTTCAGCTTCGCTCTTGTCTTTGTCTTTTTCGGTGTCGTTGTTCGGCTGGCCATTCGGGTTTTCGCGCTCCTCCCGCTGAATCATCATTAAGCGCAGCCTATCTTCCAGGGACATGGAGTTGTGGCCAATGCCAGAGATGTCAGACTTGCTATAAGTGGCAGCTGGTGGAGGCGCAGGAAGAACACGCTGATTTCCAGTTCCAAGTTCAAAAGCAGCAGCTAGTTTGTCCGAGGGGGCGGCGCGTGGAGAAAATGACAATCCTTGGATTGCCGGTAGCGGCGGCAGAGGACGGCGCTCACCATTAGAATCAAGAGACTCGACACGGGAACGTCTTGTGGGAGTCTGCTGCGTCGTTACAGCGCGGAGCTCGGGGCTTTGGCTTCCTTCGCTGGTGAACGGGTCTTCGTCCTTCTCCACTAACTCATCATTTGCGGTATCCGGGCTCATAAAGCGCCAGTCCTCGGGCATGACAACCGGCGTCTTCTCGAGATCTTCTAGAGAAGCATCAAAGCTGTCATCACGATCGACCGAGCCGCGATCAAAGCTGAGGTCGCCTTCATCCTCTTCCGAATCATAGCTTCCCTTACGGGATTCGGAAGCTGTTGACGATGGGTCAGGGGTGGTCATTTCGTATTCATTAATCTGCGGTGGAGCGGCATCAAAGGTAACGCTCTTTGTGTAGCGAGTACCATCAATGTCAGACCAAATTTCATTCTCTGGGTCGAAAGACATGTCTTTAGTGCCGAATCTACTAGCGCGAGACAGAGATGACTTGGCGGGAGGGGCTTGCTCCTTGCTGGGTGAAGGAGGTCGGGGACCCATTTGCGCTTTGTCGGGACTGGAAGGACGGGCTATAGCCGCTTTCTGGCTTTGACTCTCATGCGAACTGCGGTTGATGGCAAGCGGTCTTTGTGGAACATAAACACTAGATGGATCGTACTCTTGGTTGTAGTCGCGAAACATGCTGTTGCCCTTTACCCGCGATGCGCGCTTCAGATTCTCGAGAGAAGGTCTTTTGGAAGGGGTAAATGCGACATCAGGGTCGTACGGAGCTTGGTTCTCTGAGCTTTTCTGAAAGGGAGAACCTGGGTCGCGACCTTGCCAGAAGCGGCGCGTTGAGGACGGAGATTCATAAGGCGATGAATCAATGCTCTTCGTTGACTGGTTCGGCATTGTCAGCTTAGTCCTGTCCTAAGGGATACTGACAGCTTACCATAGTGTTTTGGTTCCAAACTGGAGAGTTGCGACGGTGCGCCATTGGGCTCACTTCTGAAAGTGGCCGTTGCCCAGCGCCATTGCCCATTTTGCGATACAGACTCGAGGTTCGGAGAGAAAAAACAAACGTGAGGAAAATAGAAGCAAGAGCAGACGAGGCAACAAAGCCAAAAACAAGGCTAGAAAGTAATCAGTAAACTTGTTTCACCTTCTGTCGGGTCTCCGTCCCTTGCGGAGTCGGAACGCGGCCATACCTATTCCTGATAAACAAAAACAACAGACGTCAGATCCTGGGGTCCTTCAAAGAGAAAAGTGTAAAAGAAGTCCAAGTTCTGCTCGCTCCAATGACACCTCGTAGGTGCGTAACTCGTAAGACTCGTAAAAGGTCACAAAGGGAAGATCATCCAAGGCGATTGCCGGTTTCGTTAATTTCGTGGCTTTTGTTGATTTTCCCCAAGCAATCGCAGAAACGAAGGACTAGTTGAAGTCAAATGGGAAGAGATTGTGGTTGGATGAGATTCAGAAGAGAGTCGCGATCAGATTATGAGATACAACGGAAAGCGAAACAAACACACAAGCCATCCACCACCGGCTAGAAGACAACGAAGACGTCAGAGTAAGACGGACGGGGGATCTAGAAGAGAAGAGGAGACGCAAGTGGGAGCGTTAAGTAGGCCTGCGATCACTGGTGCCGTGGTTGGAGACGACGGACTCGTGGAGCCTGAGGAGCCGCGACGGTGTTGACATCTGGCTGGCGGGAGTCTCCCGGGCAACTGCTGCACCTTGCTTGGCTTATCGGCGCCTTGGCGCCTGAACGCCTGACTCTCGCGATCGGGCTAGCCTGCATCCGGACTAGCGCCTGCTAATCCCCGGCGGTCCAAGCTTCTTCTCCCTTGGGATCTTTTTTCTCCTGCGGCGAGACGCTGGTCCAGACTTTTCCATCACACTCCCCCCGGCCCCGATCCCGCGATGAATCGATTAAGCGGGCTGTCCCTGCCCCTCAGGCCGTCAGTATGCCTGTTCTGCCGTGCTCAGACTTCCCTCGCCATGTCTCCTCTTCAGGGAGGACAGGCTGTCCGAACGGTGGCCACTGGTCGCCTCCGCCGAGGGAATGCTCGCATGACACTCTCCAAAGATGTCGCCAAATCGTCGCTCGGCCCGAGGCGAACAGACCGGGGTAGGATAGGGGCCTTTCCGAACATGAACCAGACATATGCGCGTGTTCGTGACGATCCGCGGTCGCGCTCCCCGGCCGCCTTGAGGCGCTCCAGAGACACGGAAGAAAAGCCGGCGCCGAAGACCGTGAGTCCGCTGTACAAGGCTCTGAAGATGCAGACTACCCTTGCACCAATTTCTTATGGCAAGCGAACAGCGATCAAAGCCAAAATCGCCGAAGTCACGAGCTTCGACGCCTTTCCTCTCCTCCCCATTGTCCGCAATTCGATCTTCTCGCAAGCCCTTCCTCACATACCAGATGCCGTTCCGACTCCTATTCAACGCGTTGCCATCCCTGCGCTTCTTGAAGATGCCCCACCGAGAAAGAAAGTGAAGAAGTTCGGAGATGATGAGCCCCAGTACCCTCAATATCTCCTCGCCGCGGAGACTGGGTCCGGAAAAACTCTAGCATATTTGATTCCTGTGATCGACGCTATCAAACGGCAAGAGGCAGTGGATCAAGAACTTGAGAAGGAGGAAGAGGAACGAAAGGCGCGGGAGAAGGAAGAAAAGATGAAGAATCAGGCCTTTGACTTGGAACCGGAAATCCCCCCACCGTCAAACGCAGGAAGACCGCGGGCGATCATTTTGGTGCCTACGGCGGAGCTGGTTGACCAGGTAGGAGCGAAGATCAAGGCCTTTGCGCACACAGTGAAGTTTAGGTCCGGAACCATACACTCCAATCTGACCCCTCGTCGGATCAAGAGCACCCTCTTCAACCCCGCCGGCATTGATGTCCTCGTCACAACCCCACACCTTTTGGCATCTATTGCCAAAACCGATCCCTACGTCGTGAGCCGTGTCAGCCATCTCGTCCTCGACGAGGCTGATTCTCTTATGGATCGGTCTTTTATCCCAATAACAGAGGAAATCATTGCGAAGACGTCCCCCTCGCTGAAGAAGCTCATCTTCTGCTCGGCCACCATCCCCCGCAGCCTCGATACTCAACTCCGCAACCGCTACCCGGACATCTGGAGGTTGACGACACCTAACTTGCACGCCATTCCTCGACGCGTACAACTTGGAGTAGTCGACATCCAGAAAGATCCATACCGCGGAAACCGTAACCTCGCTTGCGCGGACGTGATCTGGTCCATTGGCCGAGGACAAGGTGACGATGAACCCCTTGCCCCCTGGCAAGAGCCAAGAGTGAAGAAGATCATCGTATTTGTCAATGAACGCGAGGAAGCCGAAGAGATCACCCAGTACCTCAAATCCAAGGGTATCGACGCCCATGCCCTCTCTCGTGATTCGGGTGCCAGAAAGCAGGAAGAAGTCCTCGCCGAGTTCACCGAACCAACCGTCATCCCCACCGCCGACGAAATCTTGCTAGCCCGCAAGCAGAAGAAGCGTGATAGCGGGAATATTCCCTTCGTGCTGCCCGAGCGCCAACAGCAAGGCCCCGTGCGCCAACTCTCAGGCGTCAAAGTCCTTGTAACCACCGACATCGCGTCCCGTGGTATCGACACCATTGCCGTGAAAACAGTTATCCTCTACCACGTTCCCCACACGACCATTGACTTCATCCACCGCCTCGGTCGTCTAGGACGTATGGGTAAGCGTGGCCGCGCTGTTGTGTTGGTTGGCAAGAAGGACCGCAAGGACGTGGTCAAGGAGGTCCGTGAGGGTATGTTCAGGGGTCAAGCTCTGATCTAATTTGACTCGCAAATGATGAGCTTGTGCTTCTACGCTTTAATGTTTGGGTATTCATCGCTGGCGCTGGAATCGATCTTGAACGAATACCCATCTAGTTTGGTCGGGTTCAACTCTAATGGCTGTATCATATCATATCAACTCATGTATATTATCATCATCCTTATCATTACTAGCATTGTATAGACGGCGCCTTGTGAATTACATGTCTCGTTTCAACTTGCTTGCATCAGAACTGATACATCTGGCGAATATGTCCATCTTCCAATTCATCTTTGACATTCTCAACCTGCCACCAATATCTAGGCTTTCCTCTGCTAGTCAGGTTGGTGATTGCTTGAGACTAAAACACCTAGTATTGAGGCAGCACGTGACCGACCCCAATATCATCGGACAACATTTCTTTCGATATGTAGTTTTTGGGCTTCTACGGCAATATCCTACCGGCCTTGCTTGGGTACCGCACCATACGCCCTAACTCTCAATCCCCGCCATTGAACACAAATACAAAAACAAGGATCTCAACTTGTTACCCCTCTGCAAATGTCCAACCCAAACCAAGCTCCGGGAGAAACCTCCCTCTCCGCACTCCTCTCAACCCTGCACCCCATCCTGCACGAGGAAACCTACATCTTCCTCACAATACCACCTTCGCACCCCTCAAACCCTGCAGGTGGGAACCCAAATGACCTAGTGGGCTCGTCCGGTGGCGGAACTGAGTCCTTCAGCAATCTCCTCGCAACTCTGCAACCCCAAATGCTCTTCCACGAGCCCGAGGGCCTAACAGTGATAACAACGCCGCAGCTCGCCTCGGCCGCCGGGTTCACCGCGGGAAAGGACTACGTCTTCGAGTGCAAGTTGATTTCGCTGACGGTGCATTCGAGCCTCGAGGCAGTGGGGCTTACGGCTGTGATTTCCAAGGCGTTGGGCGAGAGGAATGTCAGCGCCAATATTGTGGCTGGGTTCTATCATGACCATGTTTTTGTTCCCGTGGGCAAGGAGGATGTTGCGGTGGAGGTTTTGCGCCAGGTGCAGAGGGAGGCTTTGGCGAGGGTTCGGGCGCAGGAGTAGTGCAGGTGATGGTGAAGGTGAGTGGACAGATCAAGGGAGCATGGTACGTTTGCGTCAATTGGTACTCGGCTTAAAAGTTGATGTCGTGCTGTCTTGCTTGCAACTGGACACTGACGATTCTAGGATAAATTATCGCGCTACTATCCAATTTCTGGTCCTTTTTATGGGAATCATGAATAAACAGAACGTGCATTCTCAATCAACGTTACTGAAAGAATCCGCAACTCTTCTTCCTCCATTTTGCCCTCAGCCTCAAGGTGACCCTTCGATACAGCCCCAACTGGGAAGACAAGAACATCAAGCCTAGAGAACCGGACTAAGCATCAAAAAGGACGCGTACAACCCACCAGTCTGACGCTTATATCGCCGAATAAGGCGGCGGTGCATCCTCCCTCCTATCACCACCATGCGCAAATCCACTCTCATATCTCGGAAGCCCTTGTCCTTCTACGGTGACCGCACGAGGAGGCTCGCGAATTGTAGGACCAGACCGACGCAGCGCCTCAACGTCGATACTTCTATTCGGCCGCTGCTGCTGCTGTTGATGCTGTCCGCTAGTACGCATCCTCTCCCCACGAGCCTTGGCACAACATAAAGCACCGCTGCAACAGAGCACGCCCACGATGACAGGGACCAGGACGATGACGGCCGTTGGCAATTTGGGTCCGCTCTTGCGCCTGCTGGTATAGTAGCGAGGGGCTAAGCTTGTGCGTTCCGAAGTCAGGGCTTCGTCTTCGTCTTCGTTTCTAGCTTGGAGTGTTGAGATTGACACAGGAGTTATGGTTGCAGTAGCCTCAGCCAAAAAGAGGGAAGCTGGTGTGACTGTGACTGAGCCCGTGCTCGAGACGTATGTCTCGCTAGTGGGCTCGATGCTCCTGGTACAGAATGTGGTTTCGCTGCGAGAAGAACATTCTTGGGCGGATGTACCTGGTAGGAAAGAGTTAGCTAGCAGCTCAATACATCCACGAACTAATATAGCGGAGGCATAACATACCCATTGAAAGAGTCACAATGACCAAGTATACAAAAAACATCTTAACCGAAATCATCTTGAGCGTTCAGCAGGATGCGTTGCATTCTGAGTAGCGGGTTCATTCGGAATATCGCGTTTGGTAGATCAAGACCGGAACCAGACAAGGTCTATCCGGGGAAACAGGTTCATTATATAGACAAGCTGTCATGGACTCATGGTCCCTGGCAGCATAGCCCAACAGTTTAATATACCTCGGGCGCAGCGGACAGGGCATAGTTCGCCTGAGCGCGGGCTGGGGCGCTGAATGCCGGACACTGATTGGACAAGCAGGGGCCGCAGCTGGATTCGCGCCAATCAGGGCCATGTTGATCTTGGCAAGTCCGGGTAGTCGGCAAGAGACCACTGGCTGGGCGGCCCTGGGGGACGACAATGGCGTCACAGGGACAGTTGGGCTGGGGCTGTGCTGGGGCTTGAGATGGCGAGTAAGGACTAGGCGTGGGTAGCAGTCAAGTCAGTATGTATGCTCGCTTTTTCAGCACAATGGGCTGCATAAAGAGACAAGTGTTTATACTCCTTGTGCTCAGCTGCTCAATGATATCACAAATAATGTGTCCCAATTCAAATGAGGTAGTAGATATCTTCTCTTTATGATGAGTGCTTGCGCTCGATGTTGTTCAGCTCGTCCTTGAATCGCTTGTAAATGTCTAGTATACCAAGTGAGCCGTCGGTGAAGCGTCATATTCGAGAATAGTCAGATCCACAAGGGCACGCAATTCCCGGCAGGATGTTGTATTCTTGCTGCCAGTCGTCACAGTGATTGAATAGTCCCGTGTCCTTCAGTGGAGCCCATCCTGCATTATCTTCGTATCCCCCAGACTCGGTCACCCAGTGCTTGGTCCGTTCGTTGTCTGCATGAGCCACACCTGGACCAGGGCTGTACCATTTGCGAGTAGATCTGGGCTTCCATGGGCGCCGTGACTTTGCCAGGCTCGTTTTCGTAAGCCTTCGGACGGCCAGGGCCGTAATATCGTTACTATTTCATCATCTGTAGGTACACGCGAGGGCTGTCTAGGCAGATCGCCGGCAAATAATGACGGATACCCTTGAGGTTCGAGCTGTTCAAGGTCCAAAAACTGCTGGATCAGGCGGGTCCGTCGCGTTGCTGCTGGCTCGGTGCTTGCGGTATCCCAGTTCTAATCTCTGGTAGTTTAGGGTGTTAGTGAGTCTCCTGCTGCGGTTATGCTTGGATAAAAGAAAAAAAAGGAACGTTTACAATTAGATACTGCTCCACTGATAACTGGCCCCAAGATGGTAGGTGATAATAGTGTAAGTCCAATTTCTCCAATCGCAGCTCGCTCGGTTGATTAGATGTGTGATATAGTAACAAAAGCGAGAAATTGAAGGAGATGTCTGATGATAGTTTATGCTCCCAAAATGCAGATTGAGAAATTCCTCAGGGAAAGCCTGGCAAGAGTCAGGGAGCTAAGCGAGGGAGCACAAGTCAACAGAGAAAAGAGGGCAATGTAGGCATTTAATGATGCCGTGAGCTGTAATCGTCAACTTCTTGTATGTATGTATATGCCAATTCAACCCACCTTCAAGCGATCTATAGCGTATAGAGTGGGCAACGCTCTGCCTCTGTGAATACTAAACAGGAATCTTCCCCCCAACCTCATTCAAAAACTCACACCTCTCTTTCAACTCGTCCAGCTTGGTATCTGCAAAGCCGTCTTCCGCAATAATCCACTCCCTCCCAGTCCTGTCCAGTTCTGGCACGCCCAGAACATCCCCAGCGGTTAGCTTATGCGCATTCGGGTCCCCAGTCTGGAAGAACGACCCAAAGGCGCCCGCAAAGCCTTCATAAACGAGAGGGTTCGTTTGCTGGACGGAATTGATTCGATTCCACTGCCCAGATTCCTCGTTAGTATAGCGACACATTTCTAGGTAGTGAGTGACCAGGAAGGCCAGAGGTACTAACATAACCAGTATCATCCCCATGCTGCGCCGGCGCAATCGTATACTCCGCCACATAACCCTTCCTCGTGGCCGAAGAAGCAAGCCAGTACCCGGGACATGACAGGACGACATCCCGGTAAATCAGCCCCGCACGCACATACGTCGAGTTGTAAGTATCCAGGGTCTCGGTTGTCCCTACCTCCGGGTAATATTTGGTTTCGAGGGCGTGAATCTGATTTTCCGACAAACCAGGTAGAAAGCCCGTTAGCCAATTGTGGAAACTCGCGGAAGAGGAGTTATATGCGTCTGTGGTCGCGTTGATGTTCTCATACTGAAGGCCTGGCGGGACAAAGTCCTCGCCTTCGTGCGTGTTGTACGTCGCGAAGACATAGTCCGTCTCGATGAGATTATGCGTCGTTGCATCGGTGAGCGTATGGAGAAGAAACTCGTCGTCGATAACAGGCGCCCAAGTATAAGAAGACGTGGTCCACTTGTGGCTGGCGCTGATGACCTGGTTTGCGTCGCGGATGGCCTGCGCGTCGACGCTTTTCAAACATGCCAGGGTATCGTCTGCCCCATTGCAGCCCGTCAACTCGACCAGACTATCATAAACCGCCTCGGACTCCTCATCATCGTATCGGTACGTCTTTGGCCAGAACGGCGAGCTGGCGAGTGCCTTTTGGAACAGCTTCTGCCTGCCCTGGCGTCCGTTCGCAAGGACCTGCGCGACCACCGAGCCCGCGCCAGCACTCTGTCCCCAGACCGTGACGTTGTGCGGATCGCCGCCAAATTGCTCAATGTGGGCTTGCACCCACTTCAGCACGTACTCTTGGTCTAGGAGCGCGGCGTTTAGGTCTGAGGTCGGCGACTCCTTGACTGCTTTCCCAGGGAGGAAGCCGAATGCGTTGACGCGGTAGTTTGGGTAGATCACGATGTAGTCGTTCAGGGTGCTGACGTTGAGTACGGGGTAGGAAGAGGGCGGGAGGGTGAATGAGGCGCTTCCTTGGATAAATGCACCGCCATAGAAGACGACAAGGACGGGTCTGCGGGCTGCCACTGTGTTGGTGGAAATCGAGTTTGTTTCTGTGTCTGCGTCTGATTCTGACATCCAAGGCCGTGAGAATAAGCCTAGGTACAGGCAGTCTTCTGACCCGTTCACGGTGCGCTGAGGGCACATGTCGAAGGACTGGTCTGTGTCGTAGACGCCATCGTTCAACGGCAGGGGAGGCTGCGGTGCACGAAAGCGGTTCTCGCCGGTTGGCGGCGCAGCGAAGGGGATCTTGCGAAAGTAGGAGAGGTTGTAGGTCGAGTCGTATTTACCTTGGAAAGAGCCGTAGGTGAGGTTCACGAGGGGGTCAGGGTAGTCGTAGGCATTTGCACTGGAGAAGAAGTTGGTCAGTGGAAGGGCTAGAGCCCAAAAGGCACAGAGAGGCCGGAAGACTGTCATCTCAAGGCGAGCTCACTGGTCTGATCTGCACACAAACGGACAACACGCGGCAATGACGGTGCATTATATACGTCATGAATTTCGGGACGATAGAGGCCGAACTGTGCATATTCGATGTTGCGGGGAAGCAGGCCCTAGAATCGGGGAAATGGGGGGAGACTCGTTGCCATTGGTGTAAATATTTATTCCTGGCCATGGGTGTTTGAAAAACTTCCTGGCACTCTTCGGAGCGACAGGTGGAGATCGAAAGAGTCGCAGGGTGAGATCAGAAGAAGGGGGACGAAGACTGGTCGGGTGGAAAATGTGATACATATTCGAGTAGTCTAAGTGTTACATGGTATAAAACTACAGCATCCAAGGGCAACCATGAATGGTTTAAAAACAGAAATCCGAGAGGAAAAAGAAATGCACCCAAATCAAGTGCTCTGATCCTCGTAATCTCCATGCAAACATCACATCCTGAACGCCAATCTGCCACAATATAGAAGACTCGGACCAATCGCCGCCTGAAACTCCACGTCCACTGCCACAAACATAGCTTCATTACATAGTCATTCGAAGAGCTCGAGTGTGCCGCCGAGTCACCCGCGTGCTACCTCGCTCGTCGAGAGCTTCACTATCCGGGGTTTCGCTGCGCATATCAGACAACTCCGGGGTGGGAGTGATGCCGAAACTGACTCCACGGCCTTTGCGCGATACAAGGGCCTCTTCCTCGGGGTAGAGAAACCGGTGGACAGTACGGTGGTCCATCACTCTCTCCTCATCATCGTTCGGCCCTTCCTTGTCGGTTTTCGGCCAACGGAATCCGTATAGCATGGAGTGACGCTCGCAGCGCGGGCACTCGCGCCGGGTTAAGTACGAGTTCTGTTGAACGAACCATGCGTTGCAAGTGTGGCATTCCACCCAGCGGTCGTACGAGTGCGCTAGGAGCTTTGGGGTTTTTGTGTAATCGCCGGGAACTCGCGTGAGTTTTGATTCCGGCTCAATGGTCACATAGACTTTTTTCATTCTAGGTTTTCTTGGTTTCTTCACTTGTCCCAGGATTTCGGTTCCGTCCTCCAACTTGATGGATTGTGAGATATCGCTGACGCAGCTGTCAGCGCGTGATTCGGTCTCTAGGCGGGCTGTTATAGTAGTGGAGGGTCTGTAAGAAGGTTCCACCTTTAGTTTGACTTCAGTCGCGGGACCCGACATGGATATGGTCGTTTCGGCCTTTATTGAGCCCTCTCCAAGCGCAGCAATTTTTGTTGCGGCTCTAGTTGATCTGGTCTTGATTGTGGCTCTCTCGTCACATATCGAAGTCGCGGCGGTGGACGTTGATGACCGTTGCGATTCCTCAGGTGTGAGCGATGTGAGCGATTCCGAATCGGTACAAGAGGCCTCGACGTTTTCTCCGGCAAGGCCGCCTTTCCTGGACTTGTCGACCTCTGGTGCCGGCAGAGACAAATTCGGCGTGGAAACACGGGATTCAGATTCTATTGAGATAGCAATATCCTCTGCAAGAGACAGCTGAGACCGCAGTTTGGAGCCACGTGGTGTGAACTTCCCCCGTTTCCGAGGGGTTGAAGTTGGAGAATTGTCCGAGTCGACGTCTAATGGAACCTTTCGCTTTCTTGGTGTTTGGTAGTCTTCAGCAGCTCCCGGTTCCGGGGTACATGCTTTGCTTTGCGGCTCAGAATCATTCTGTGACCAACCGTTGCGAGGAACGCGTTCGCAACTGAGGCAGAGACATTCGCAGTTGTCAATCCCAAAATAGTCTTCTCCGTACGAAACCGTAATTTCCTCGCCGATATAGATGTCTCGAGTGGCGACGACCTGCATCCCTTCCGAACCTCGAGTAACCAAGCGCCCATTGGCGCTGCAATCATGATTCGCGAAGCGGGCGGGGCCCAGGAAAAACGACGGTGTTTTTCTTCGACTCGACATCACAATGCTAAAATCCTTTCTCTTCAAATCCAAGTCCTGCTCTTCCTCTTTGGTCATCGGCACCAGAGTCCCGCTCAAGTACTTGATTTCCTGGCCCTGAGGAATAAACCGTCGAGCGCAAATGGCGGCCTCGTGTTCGGTTATCGTATAGCGATTGGTGGTCGTAACCTCAAACGGGCAGTCGGGAAGATACATTTGTATATATTTGCGCAAGTGTCTGCGGAACCAGTCCTTCTCGCGATCGTTTGCCAGTTTTGCCAGGTATCTCTTCATCCCAGTCAATTCCAATATCTTGCGTTCTCCTGCGACAGCATCCTTGGCGACAATGACATCGTGCAGAAGAATATGGGCCACCGTATCTTCAAGCAAGCCGCGGACGGGGATATATTTCGTTCGATTTTTGCGGGTTTTCGTCCAAAAATAAGCCTATATTAATTATTTCATTAGAACACAAGGGCCAAATCGCTAGGCGCCGGGAATGCCTACACAGTCTACCAGCGCATCCGTTGCGACATCGTCATAGCTGGCCAATTTCGCAAGCGTTAGACGATCGCGCCGGTCCACAGACGGGCTGGACCGGGCCTTGGAGGACGGCATGGTATGTTACTCGATCAGATGAGGCCCATGTATTCGGAATTGTTGCTTTGGTGAGGTTGTGCGGCAATTGTTGGTTGGAGAAAGGGTCAACGAGACCAGGGGAACAAAAGCGGGAGAGCGGCTGGGAGCCAATATATAGGGTAAAGAGCGGGGTTTTTAACACAATCAAATAACAAGAAGAGTACTTTCGCAAATGACCGACATAATGGGGTGTCAGAGAAAGAATTTGAGGCGATATAATGAGACGATCAAGGAGAGAACGAGGGGCTACATCCACACGAGTTGGGCAAAGAATGGAGCGGCTGGAGTGCTGCGGTTGCTCGTTGGACAAACGGTGCCTTGTTTTGCAGGCCGCCGCCTGCTGTGCGCCGGGGTCGGAGGCCGGGAAAACTCGTCTCCGGCAATCTTTCGAGTCGCAGATGCTGATCAGACGGTAGCTGTTGCGGAGTTATAGGACCAGCACATACATTCGAAATGATTCAATTAAAGGTTTGTTGGTGGACTGAACTATATCCGATTGAAATCTCCGTGTCTTGCTGACCATGCATAGTCACTACTAAATTGCATCGACAATTCCGGTGCGGCCGTGGTCGAATGCGTGAACGTCCTGAAGAAGAAACGGGCCGCAACAGTCGGTGCGTATAGTGCGCCGGTACACTTTTTCGATGCGCCTCTAATTATCGGTATCCTTTGTTTCAGGTGATCGGATCGTTATCGTCGTCCAAAAGCAGCGAAACTTCGGTCCCGAAGGCACGAGCAGCACCGGTATCGCCAACAAGGTTCGCCGAGGAGATATCCGACACGCCGTCGTCGTTCGAGTGAAGAAGGAAATGCAGAGGCCAGACGGAAGCCTCGTCAAATTCGATGACAACGCCTGCGTGCTGGTGAACAAGTCCGGAGACCCTATCGGAACCAGAATGAACGGTCAGTTTCGCCGAATAGACCATATGTGAGGCAGTGCTAACTCACGAACAGGAGTCGTGGCTACGGAACTACGGGGGAGGCAGTGGTCAAAGATTCTCTCACTGGCACCGATGCATGTATAATATACCAATTGGGCGAATCATTTCAATAGGCGTTCACATATCTACCTGTATCAATAGAGCATACTTCTTGAATTCTCCCTGGTGACCTTAAATCGCCTAAACTCCCTGAACATGCGGTAAACGCCAACTGTGGGTATCGAGGTATGGAATAGGTAAAAAATGACAACTTTATAAGAAAACATTTCCACAGTGGCAGCAAACATAGTAGAGTTTCTGAAAGACCGTTAAACACCAGACACCAAACAATAATCAGAGGATACAATCTGCTCACCATTCCAGTTTCCGCTGAACGCTGTTGAGACTGGAAGAAGACCGCTTCGCCGTGCGAACACTTTGGGCACACCTTGTTGGATCGAGGGAGCTGTAGAAGAAAAGCGCAACAAAAAAGCGCACGCGTTAGCCGCGAAGTTCGAAATCACATTGAGTCTTCCAAGCACATAGCAACCATACGGCACCAGGCCAGCGCTTAGGATATCGAGTTGCAGACGAAGCAAGTCACTATGTCGCCGCAGATCAGGCATAAGCCGGAGAGACAAACCGTGGGATCGTTTCCAACATCCTGCGTCACACCGGCAGTGTCGCCGACTTGGCTGGTGAGCTTGTTTTGATAAACGCAGTTGGACGTTGCGGGTTCGCCGACATGGCAGGTTCGGCATGTGAACATCAGGCGATTGTTGATACGGTCTTCTCTTGGGTAAAGCAAGTTGGAGCATTCGCGACAGAAGCGGAAATGAACTTGCTCGGTTTGCTTGTTATCGCTTTCGGCGGAGGGAAACGGGCTGGCAGACATTTCTGCGTGTAGTGTCGTAAGATAACTAGAGAGGTGGTTTATAGCGAGATATGAGGCGACTTTGAAGTTAGCAAGATCGAAGGCGAAGCTGGAAGGGAGGGTGGGAGAAAGATCGAGACAAAAAAGAACTGTTCAGAAGAAGAGTAGTGCAGCTCGAAGTCTAAGATGACTCCTGCGGGAAGAAGCCCCGACGCCGACTGGAGGCGGGCATCTGGACCACGTTTGCACTGTTTGCTGGGCTTGGCCTGTTTGTGGCTTCTCCTCCTCACTTTTCCCCGCGTCATCTCAGATCTACTGCGGACTCGACTAGAACTATACCCTTCGTGATAATTGCATCAGTTCACCCTTTTGAGCAAATCTCCACCCCCACAGCCAATATGGTAGGCTTCTTATACCTTCTTCGAATGAAACCATAATGATCAAGCCTCATGTCCTGACCGTTGCCATAGGTAACCAGCGGCCTTCCAGCAGGTTGGGAAGTTCGCCATTCGAACTCCAAGAACCTTCCTTACTACTTCAACGCTGCCACCAGAGAGTCGCGATGGGAGCCTCCAGCGGACACCGACATGGAAACTCTCAAGATGTACATGGCCACCTACCATAGCGGCGTCGCTGCCTACCCAGAAGCTCCCAGTCAAGACGGCAAGATCCGTTGTAGCCATCTTCTAGTCAAGCACAGAGACAGCAGGCGCCCGAGCAGCTGGAAGGAAGCCGAAATTACTCGCACAAAGGAGGAGGCGCGCGAGATCTTGCGTGCTCATCAGGAGCGCATCTTGCAAGGGGAGGTCCGGTTAGGAGACCTTGCAATGTCAGAGTCAGACTGTAGCAGTGCTAGAAAGAAGGGTGATCTGTACGTCTTCTATTCTTTTTATGAGTCTCTTATTCCATTTGCCGCTTGCTAACCCTTCGAAGCGGCTTCTTTGGTCACGGTGAAATGCAAAAAGAATTTGAGGAGGCAGCTTTTGCCCTGCAACCGGGTCAAGTCAGTGACATTGTTGAGTCAGGATCGGGACTGCATCTCATTGAGCGGTACGTACCCTTCAGCAGATATAGGGCCAAAACTGACATTTCTATGCTCGCAGACTGCAATAATTTAGTTTTTGGACCTAGATATCTTGGTGTGCTGCGCCGAGTCGCGTCGGAGAAGACGAGTCCTCATGTTTGTATATCTCAGCTTTGTTTCTTGAATGCAGTGGCATTCATAGAGAATTACCATTGTAAATCCTGGATGAACATTACTTCCATGCAAAACAATGTGTTTCAGAGTCCATTAAACAGTTATTACTCAACTTTGCAGGAGTTCCTTAGGCAGCCGCTCCATGACGGATACTTCTCCTCTCCTTGCAATACGTCCCTTTTCAGTCTCTTTCTCTTTAATGTGTTTGTCTACCTTTACTAATCACCATTTCCAATCATCATGCTTTCTGTCTTCTATCCCGTGGGAAAGATGCCACTTCCTTCAGCTCTCAACCCCCGACAGCGCCTCTCTCGACGCACATTCCCTCGTGCTATCAACGAGCCCAGCATCCCTCATAACACAACTCTCCCAAGACAACCCCTCACTCTTCCACTTTTTCTCAAAGGCGTTACACCATTATTCATCGAAGTCGCCTTCACAAAATGCAGCGTCTCAGCATCTAAAGTCATCATTTCACTCAAAGCCCTCAACAAGCGCAGACAGTTACGCTTCGAAGCGCTGTGTCCGACCGACGATGTCCTCCGCTCAACCCGTCACGCAAATGCCGTGAATCGCCTCACCTGCTGGAGAGAAGACTACAACATCTTCAACCCGACCTTCGCGCCCACCCCAAAGCTCACACGGGTTGACCTAGCTGGTCTTTACGTCTCTCGGACCGCGTACGAGGCGTGGGCAGAGGCTTACCGCAGCGATTTGGTGCTCTGCCTGGATGGGCAATTCGCAGAGTACCGCAAGCTGAAAGAAGACTTTTTATCCGCGGTTGAGGAGGCGCGAGCTTTCCAAATGAACGAACAGGACTCGCGAGTTCTGGAGTGGTATTTTCTCGCCGAGATGGAGAAGTGGGAGTCTTGCGTCAACAGACTGGAGCTTCCCTCTTATGATGAGCTACTGGGCGAGGTGTTGCGCGCCATTGGGAGTTGGGTTGAGGATGCGCAGGAGCTGCTTCAAGAATTCCAGGATACCCATGGTGTTACTTTGTGATTGATTCTCTGGACTCTACGTATTGGTGTATTGGCTTCCTTCGGCATTCTGGGTTCGGGTATTTATGGTTTTTGTTAAGTTCGTATTGGGAGTCATTACTTGGAAAGCGTTTGTTGATGCGCAACGCAAAAATGTTGGTCTATATGGAAGTGCTTTTGGCCCTGTTCACCTCTATCTATGCCTAAGCATCTCTGACTGACGGAACATAATTACAACTGGGGTTCTACATCTGCACGAGCTGCCTCGCTCTCTACTCATTAGGTCTACGGAATGAAAACCAAGTACGCAAGTCAGCACTCGATTCCAACGAGCTACCGCTATCCAATTCAAACAGTCTCTAATCCCCCTCTCCAAGCGTTCTAGGCTTTAATTAATACCTAGGCTGGAGGATCCTCCACCAGATACTCCGTCAATCCCCAATACTCCAAATCCACGCCAAAACTATGAGCATAGACAGCCAGTTTATGATTCCGCGCCCACTCGTTCGTATAGTATATCCCATGCTTCCACGCATTGCTCCCATTCCTCCTTTTCGCACGCCTAGAAGCACAGAGGTCCAGTCAGCAATCAACCCAATCCCGCAATCACAATCGAGAAATCAAAGGGGGAAAATAAAAAGAAAACTCACCTAATCCCAACCCCGACATTCGCGCCTCTCTCCCCCCCATCAATATAGTCGCCCCCAACAATCATGTGCAAATGCTTGCGCTTTCCAAAGATCTTCCACTGCTCGATCTCGTCGTTCTCCAGTAGTATGAGCATGCCTAGCTGGTTCGCAAGCGGGAAGGTGTCCTTGCTATCGAGCGTCTTGCGGATGTCGGCGTCTTGTCGCACGCGGTCGTGTAGTTTTCCCACGCAGAGCTCGCACAAGACAAGGCAGTCGATATACTCTTCGATGAATCGACTGTGGCAGTTCAGTGGATATTCTGGGCCTAGGTAGACTATTTCAGGCTCTTCTTCGGTGGGTTCGGTGGTGTGCCATCTGCAGGGGGACCAAAATTCGTCGTAGATGCAGCCGCAGAGGTATTTCGTTGTCCAGAAGACGCACATTTTGGCGGGTACAATTTTGGATAGAGTGATTTCGATGTAAATGGAGATTAGGGAGCTGATGATTCAGTAGATGGTGCATTGCTGCGTTTGGAGGGAATAGGGCGTCTATATACGCATAGGAAACGGATAATGAAAGCATCGTCACTGGGGGTAGGACAATGAGATGCTTGATGGATGGTCAAATCATCAAACTTTATTCCCTGGGGTAAAGCTTATTTGTAGAATGCGTGGAGAAGGTTTGTGAAGCCCATTGTACGTTTCTTTGATGCTGTAGGCATGTTTGGATAGGGCTTTATGATCACATGATCGTCGTAGTTGTGAACGACGACCGCAAACCTAAACATGAAAGGAGAAGGTAAGCACAGAGCAGAATCATATCCATGAGTCTATCTATCATAAGAGATAGTAGGGATGCAGTATCTTCCAATGGTAGCCTCTTGTCTTCGTCGTGTACATGGAATCGTTCAAAATCCTGGGTATTTCCTGACCCAAACTCCAGTGCTAGTACATCCAATAAGCCATTCCAAGCGCGAACAACTTAACTCGAACCCAAGACGATCGCAATGAGTCATTGAACAATTGGCTGTATGCTCTGCATCTGGACAGCATCGACCCTCACTCCCTCAGCCAAGAGCAGACCATTCCACCACTGGTGCCGATCCACCTCAGGTACGCGCGCCAGGAAGTCAACCCACTGATCCCATCCATCCTCACAGCGTTCGATTATAGCCGCAAGGACCTGACGAACAAGAGCCACAATAGACGGAAGCCTGAGCCTGGGTACTTCCTTTTCCCACTTCTCCATCTCAGCCAGATACCGCTGCCAGTAGTTTCGAAGATGGCGCACCGCATTGGTAGATGGAAGCGTCCCGTCGGCGGCGGCAGTATCCAGGGCCTGATCAACAGCGGCTCTGGCAGCTCTGTAATGCACCCAAGTGCCTCGGAGGAAGTTGAGCAAGTTGCGATTGTACGTTTCCGCCCAGACCTCGTAGGCCGCGTTGCTGAAGCAGCACTTGATGGCTCCGCTTTCGAATCTCGGGGTGGGGAGCGTGAAGAGTTCTTCGCCGGGAGGAGAGCGAGGGGTCCAGGCGCGGAGCTTGTGGATTGATAGGCAGTGGGTGCGGTAGCGGGCTGCACGGTCTAGGTCTTGTGCTTCAGTAACAGCTGCGCAGAGGCGGTAGTAGCGCGAGTCCCGAGCCCGGTAGAGATGGCTGGTGATTTTCCATGTGGTGTCAGCAGACTTGTAGAAGTTGTCTAGCGCAGTGCGAAGGTCTCTGACGATGATCTTCTGGAGGTAAGGTGTCTCGACCAGCCGGGTCATGTCAACAGCAGGTGTAATGTCGGTGCTGGACTGTGGTAGAGAAGCATTCTGACATGGGTTGAGTAGCATCTCGCGGAATTGAAAAGCGTCGGAGCGAAATGATGGGTTGTCTTCAATATGGGCCTCTACCAGATCGTTGATGAATGACCGAAGATGGAGACGGTCCTCCATCGTGGAGATGAAGGCAGCACTGATAACACAATAGTACCAAACAAGGTGAGAAGGCCGATGTGGACAAGGAGATGGGGGGCTATGGTGTGCTTTAGAAGAAGACCTTGCAGGATGGAAAGATGGAGGGGGGAGGGTAAACACAAAGAAGGCTTGACACCCGAACATCATCTCTAGCAAGAAGCGATGCTCAAATCTTTTGTTGTGTTAGTTGTGCAGCCTCAAAAGTGAATGGAATGATAGCGGCCCCACTCTGCTGTGAGCTTGCCGGTGAGGGAGTAACAGACTGCTGTCTGGCTACCTAGAAGCATGGGCTGGTTGAGTCAAACTCATGGGGTCTACTCTCAAGGCTTGGGGTATACAGTTGGAGTGCAGGAACGTGTTGTGTTCTGGATCCTCAAGAGAATATCTCGTGAGTAGACTAGAATTGGCTTTAGTTTAATGAATCTATGGCTGAGGTAGGCGCCTCATCAACACCCCATTTCCACACCAAAAGAGCTACCGAAAATTGGGGTATGCAAGGTCAGACAATCGTGTTGAGGCGCGCCAAACGTGTGGTTATCGACTCGATGACAGCAGATCTAGAAATGGTCAGTGATGTTCAGGAGAGAAGAGGTGCAAACCTACTCTCGTTCGACCATCTGCATAGCATCAGCAATCTTGGCCCTTTGGAGGCGCTGGGGAATCCGCGGCTGTGCGCTGGTAGGAGACCCCGGAGTGCTAGGCTCTGCCGCAGATGGAAGTCTGGCAGCAACAGACTTCGCTTCTGTGAGTAGTTCTGATGCGATTTCCTTGACCTAGACGCCGTTAGCAAGAAATTTGATGGTCCTTAGAAATCATCACTGACAGATTCGAGCCGCTGGGATATTTGCTGGGCAGATTCTTCCCTGCGCTCCTTATCGAATGATTGCGAGAGCGTTTCGACCTCGGCGATCCAGGACGACTCTCGTTCACTGAGCGGCCGTCCGCCCGACTTCAATACCTTATTCCGAATGGCTTCGTAGCGCTGAACAAGCTCGACTTGTCGGTCTTTAGCAGCCTGTAACCTCTCGTCCAGTGCCGCGGTGCTCCTAGATCCCTCCTTCCTCTGGCCATCCTCGCCAATTTCACTCGATACGCCCTTAATCCGATCGGCTACATCAGCTACCTGCCCTAACTGGTCACGCAATTCTCCCTGCAGCCTCTCACATCGGCGGAAAAGGTCCGAGGCGGCTCGCTCAAGCGCATTGGTGTGAGCAGACAAGATTCGGTGGGCAGCCGCCACTATGTCCAGAGTAGCCGGCGATAGGAGCACCTTGTCCTTGAGACTGTTCCGGTAGCGATGAGGAACGTGCTTATCAACGAAGAACTCCAGAGGAGAATCTGAATAGAGAATTGAAGGAACTTGGTAAGGGGGTCGGTAGGGGGAGATCGTGGGGGAATCGGTCGGCTGAGCATCCGACTCGAGAGAGAACGAGGGGAAAAAATTGGGCTTTTCGAGAACCGCAGCATATGGCTCAGATCCATGAGACGTCAGCAGTAAGTAGCCCAAATCGTAGTCATGGTAGACTAAAGAAGCTGGAAGGTGGGAGGGCTGACAGCTCGAGGTACCAGCATCATCTACCTGGATAACGGATTCCAGGACAGATGCATTGCCTTCGCAGAGAATCTGAAGACGAAAGCCCGAGCCTGAGGTGTCTTCAGATTGCAATTCATCCTCCAAACGCTGCACCCAAGAAGCCAGCGAAATAGAAACTACGCTATGAGAAGTAGTCACGAAGAAGCTATACCGAGAATGAGCATCAGGCGTGAACATGGGCCACGCGGTCGACTGTTTGCGTTCTTCCTTGACAGTATCGAGCATTTCCACCAGAAGTAGATCAATTGGCTCCGAATCAGGCACTCGGAATGCGTTCCTCCTCGCTTTCGGGAGCCATTGTCCCTCAATTCCGCCAACCTCAAGGCATAGGTAAACTCGGCCACTCAGGGAGGAGAGACAGATCACTGTGGCCGATAGCTTGTCGCCGCCGCTGGCTAGTGCTAACTCTTCCTCCTCGCCCATCATCAGAGCATCGGTGTCAGCCTTCGCCGCAATGACAAGAATGTCACACAAATCGAGATCATCAGCGTCATCACCGGTATCCACGCGAAAGGGGCCTTGAAGCTTAGGGATTGCACTAAGATTGACTGGACGCGTGAGAATTTCGGACTCAGGCTCTGTTGCGGAACCAGGGATGATCTGGAGCGGCTCCTGAGTATCGAGTTCGGTAAGCCACTCATACTGCTGTCGGCAGGCTGTCAATTGGTCCTCATAATCCACAGGGTCCTCTTCCAAGGCGGATATCTTGGGGATTATGGAGGCGGAAAGTGATGGAACAGCAGCGGATGGTGCCCTCCATTTTGAAGGTAGTAGCGGACAGAGTGCGTAAAGGTCACCCGGCTTCATAGCAATCCATAGCGTCATTGCGGCCCAGGCGTCCTCCTTCTCACTTCCGACACCGCCAAAACGAGCTGACGCAACCTCCATATCAACATAGTCAGAAGAAAAGCCTTTGTTCTTCCCGAAGCCCGACGGCGCAAAGTCCTGGTCTGACGAAGTTCCATCAACTAGCTTCCTGAGGTCGATGGCCACCGTAGCCCGATCAAATGACCAATGGTCGTTCCGATCCAACTCCCAGACCCGCACAACCGCATCTTCAGTCACTGTCACTAGGCATCCTCCGAGGTTGCTGTAGACTCCAAGCGGATGCCATAGCGCCGATACTACCGGGGATTCCGGAATTACATGTGTCGTCGGACCTAGTTGGTATGTTTTCACGCGAATAGGGGATGCGTCCTCTGTAGAGAGGTGGGCGGAGTCCGGGAGCACTGCGATGTAGATGGTGCGGTCTGCGACGATTGCTAGGAAAGCACCGTTCGGCGAAGGGATGATCTGTCGGATCTGGTCGTATACAGGGACTGTCAAGACCTACTAGCTATCAGCATGAGGTAATTGTGAGTTTAGGCAAGCCACAAGTATACCCGGAAGGGAGCGCCGTTCTCCGCATCAGTCTTCTGGTTCTTGGATCTCTCGCGGTGCTGCCATTCATCTTTCAATCGCGTAAGGCTCGACCAGCGAATCTGGTTATCGACCACTGTAAATACTTCATTTCCCCTCCGTGCGAGTGTTCGTGACGGGCCTTGATAAACGGTATCTTTGGCGCTTTTTGAGCTTGCTGGATCCTTGGGCGCTTGACTCGAAAACAAGGCGGCGCCGGCGGAAGGGCGCGAGAGCCAGGGCGGAGTATAACTGATAACTTTCGGCATTGTCGAGACAGCTATTCCATCGGGTTGTCTTGGTCAAGATTCGGATGCCGCGCAAAGAGTGTCTTGTGTCAAACTCGTTGATCTCCGCGAAAAATTGTGGGTAGCAGATGAGGAGGCCGAGCGGACAAAGCAAAAGCAGCGGCGCCAAGACAATCCCAAACGAAGCTCTCCTGCGCCCATCTCTCCGCTTTCCTGCAGCATCCCCCGACAACATCATTCCTTTACTCCCCCAGATCTGTCCATTGCTATCTGGCTCGCCACCATGAGTATACCAGAGCGCCGTAACACAGTCGAGCGCCTCGATCGGCCTAGCGCCTACTACGTGGGAAAGGTACAGCTCTGCACGCGTTCTCTGAGAGCTCCGGAAATAGGTCCCAGTCACTAATCCACGAACAGAACAAGAAGCGCAGATACAATGGCAATGAGCCGGAGGAACCGAAGGACCCCATGGAAGGTCTGAGGGACGCCACGACTCTTTATGTTGGCAATCTGTATGTTCAAGCCCGCGGCAGGTCTTTTCGCCCGGAGCTTCTAATTGCTGACCGTCATAGCTCGTTTTACACCACAGAGGAACAGATCCACGAGCTTTTCTCAAAGTTGGAACCCCAATCAGCATAGCCCGGTACTCACACTAACGCGACCCAGATGCGGAGAGGTAAAACGCCTCGTGATGGGTCTCGACCGACTCAACAAGACTCCCTGTGGATTTTGCTTCGTCGAGTATTACACACATCAAGACGCGCTCGATTGCTTAAAATATGTTGGGGGTACAAAGCTAGATGAGAGAATCATTAGGACAGATCTTGATCCTGGATTCGAGGAGGGCCGACAATATGGGTACGCAACGCAACGCACCGATATATTTTCTTTTAGCTGGTGATATGCTGACTTTGATCTCAGACGCGGTAAGTCCGGTGGTCAGGTTCGTGATGAATACAGAGAAGAGTATGATCCCGGTCGTGGCGGTTACGGACGAGCATATGCGGATGATCAACGACAACGCGAAGAAGATGAGTACGGAGCCGGTAGGTAATAATATGAAAGATATGTCTGTCTCGACCGGCGCAGTTACGGCGTTCTTATACACTATACTTTTTCCATTACGGTAGCGAACAATGACGCATTGAAAACATCTATTTACGTCCGGTACCTAATATAACAGGGTTGTGTCTAATCGTCCAGTTGACGGAAACCCGTCACGGTCTCATCTAGATCATAAATTCATTGCAGTCGATTCACAGAATCTTCCACTTGGCGCAGCCACCAGGAATGGATTCTTTCGTCGCCAGTCAACTCGGGATGGAAGCTTGTGCCGAAGACGTTGCCTTGCCGCACAGCGACGATATCACCAGTTTCCTCGTCCGCACGGATGGGGTTCCCGTTGACGGCTAGACGCGCAGCTCTCCCAGGGAGGCTAGCCAATACATCGACATCGCTTGACATTGCTTTTCGCGCTGCTTCGCTTTCGGCCTGCCGCGAAGGGGCAACAACGGTTTCATCTATCTCAGCTTCGCCGGCTTGGACGCCCACTTGGTGCGGCAGGATCTTCTCGACAACCGGCGCACGAATGAAGACTGCCGGGAATGGTGACTCGGAGTGACCAGAAGAGCCGAGGAACGGCAGCTCAAGCGGTGCCTGAAAACTCTCCGTCTGACGGCCAAAATGGTTGCGATTAACCCGAACATCCAGGCCTCCAATCAGTTCTTGTCCGCCCTTCTTGGTCCTGTTCGCCGATTCCGCGAGCAATATTAACCCGGCGCAAGTTCCCCATGTTGGTTTGCGATGAACTCTGCGGGGAAGAGAAGTATGAGTCAGTCGCCGCATACTTAACCTCAACGATTGCGCAACGACTTACTTGACAAAGTCTCTCAAAGGCTCAAGTAAACCCGACCGAGCCGCCACAAGCGAAATTGCCGTGCTCTCACCCCCAGGCAAGATGAGCGCATCGCATCTCTCGAGCTCCTGCGGGGTCCGTACTTCAAGAAACTCCCAATGCGACGATGACAATTGCTGTAATGCCAACGATGCGGCTGCCTTCTTCAGCAGCAGAACATGTTCGTGGAAGGCGCCTTGCAAGGCAAGAACACCGACAGTGATCTTAATCATTTTACCGTGACGAGTATGGGGAATGTACATGAAGGCGTTGGCCACCCTGCTCTGCTCCATTTATCGGCATAAAAGCCCGTTATGTAAGCATCTACCGCAGTTTCTTATCGCCACGTGCTGCCCCTCCTGATAAGCCCCGGAAATCGATCGGCCTGGAGAGCTTCGCATTCTCTCGTGCGAGATAATGACTATTGTTGTCCCAGATAATGAGATTGTTGTTTAGGAGGGTCTCTCTTATGATTACGATGCATACGACTTGACGATAGCCCTTTTCGCATTAGACTCCGGTTACCTCTTTCTAGGTCAACAATTGGCGCACGGCCAGCTCGCTGCGATTAAAATCTCCGTGTTACATTAACCCCTCCACAAGCCTCATCGCTTCAGCTCAACCCGCTCCGTGCAATACAACACCATCGATCACCAATAACCATGGCCAAAGATATCCCGAGCGCAGTCTCAGGCGCAAGCGCACAACCTACCCTAACAAGATGGTACATCGACACCCGCCTTCTAAGCGCCTCGACAACAACTCTCCCTCTAATCGAAACCCTCCAACCCACGGAGCAAGCCGCCGCCCGGAAATACTACCACACCAAGGACAAGCACATGTCTCTGGTCTCCAACCTCCTCAAGTACCTCTTCATCCACCGAACCTGCCGCATCCCCTGGTCCTCCATTGTCATTTCGCACACACCACATCCTCACAAACGACCCTGTTACATCCCGCCGTCAGACTCCCCAGCTGGCGCAAACGGTGATATTGTCGTGAACGTCGAATTCAACGTCAGTCACCAAGCGTCGATAGTCGCGATTGCGGGAACAACCATCCCCCCTAACTCAGACGCCAAGCCCGAGGTGGGAATTGACATCACCTGCGTGAACGAGCGGCAGGGCCGGAAGAGGGAAGAGCGGAGTCTGGGAGCACTATACAATTACATCGACATGTTCTCGGAGGTATTTTCCGCGGCCGAAATGAATGCTATGAGGGCGTTACATGGCGCCCCAACAGTATCAACAGAACATTTGGCTGGTGTGCGCCTCGTCGACTACGGATACAGACTCTTTTACACGTACTGGGCGCTCAAAGAGGCGTATATCAAGATGACCGGGGAAGCGCTTTTGGCGCCGTGGCTACGGGAGCTGGAATTCAGCAACGTAGTTGCACCTGCGGCGACTGCGGAGAGTGGGTATGTAGTTGGGAAATTCGGAGAGCCGTATACGGGTGTTAGGACGACTTTGTATAAGAATGCTGTTCGCGATGTGCGGATTGAGGTTGCCGCTTTGGATAGCGAGTACCTGTTTGCTACGGCCGTGAGGGGCGGTGGACTTGGGGCCGGGTCTGGACCCGGCGATAATGACCTAGGCCAGGATCCTTGGATGCAATTTGAGAAATTAGATATCGACCTCGATATTCGGCCTTGTGCGACTGGGGTATGCAATTGCCTTTCTTGAACTGTGATACGACTGCGAGACACGGAAGAAGAAAACTGTGGAAGCTACATATTGATTGCATTTATCTTTCAATAGAGTATAAGACAAAAAAGATGGCTGACCGGATATGATATCATCTATAATGGTTCGACGGTATATGGGAGTCCAATATCGTAGTTTTGCTCTTCCTCCAGAATTGGAGGTATCACCTCAAATCATTATGACCTTATACCGCCTCGTCTCCCACCCTCCCCGTGTCAGTCAATCTATGGCCACAGTTGCTCGCCACTGACAGCGTGATCCTCTGTCCATATTGCAATGGTCCAGCATTGAAGATTACCTGGAGTATCTGACCGAAAAGAAGTAATCTATCGTCTTCATCCGCGCGCTATGCGATTGAGATCATGTCGACGTATCATCGTACAAGAGATTTTGAATATTCAAGATTGAAAAAGCGGGCCACCTCGCCCCGATTGTGTGCTCGTGATACCAGTTGGCCATGCGATGTCAAGAGCTGCCGTGATTCGGAATCTGGTGGTCAGATCTCAACAGCAGTCGACTGTCCTTTGTGAGACGAGGGGAGGTCGGTGGTATTAGCATTCGAGAGCTCCAACAGGGTCTTAAGCATTGACTCCCGGGTCGATGTTGTGAGCTTGTCCACATCGTCCGCGGTAAGATTCTCGGTGCTGATGGGGGGAAGAACTACGTTTGTCAACAAACAGCTTGTATGTTTAAGGAGTGTATAATAAACATACCTTTGACCTTGATAGATCCAGCCTCGAATCTAGACTTCTTTGGGGCCAGAATATGCGAGTAATTCTCCACGACAACCGGAACAATAGGCACACGGGCCTTGACAGCCAAGTGGAAAGCACCCTTCTTGAACGGCAAAAGCTCTGGCTTCTCCGAGTAACTCCTCGTGCCCTCGGCAAAGATGAACACACTCTGGCGGTGAGTCTGCATCTCCTCCGCAGCGCTGTCGAAAGCCTTCACGGCCGTTTCTCGGTTGGCGCGGTCAATGAACACCGTCCGGGAAAGCGCCATGAACCATCCAAGGAAAGGAACATATTGGAGCGACTTCTTTGCCGTGACACTGCAGTATGGCGGGAAGATCTCGCCGAGCATGAGAACATCGAGTTCGGATTGGTGGTTGCCGATGATGACGGCGGGGCGCGTAGACAGATGTTCCTTTCCCTCGATGATATCAAAGCGCACACCAGTTGTGAACCTCATCACCCATTTGAAGCTGCGGGCGGTGGCCCATTGGGAGATGCGGCCATACCCCACCAGGCGGAGGACGATCGAGGCTACTACACCGTATATCGCGCAAACGAGGAGAGAGCCATACGATGCTAAACAACGCGCCACGAATGAAGCGCGCGGGACTTTCTGTCCGACAAGGAAGAGAGACGCTGTGAAGGCGATATAGGTGCTTGCACCCGACGCAATGTAGTAGAGCAGCGACATTATACGGGGTGGTTTGGTCAGGAGTTTCTCTATCAGAACAAAACGCTGGCGGTTAGTCATTGGACTCTTGCTTTTCATATGCGGAGCTCCGACACAAGAAAGGATGTCATCTTACCAGGAAGAGAGCGAGTAGCAGGTGACGGGATCAGATGGCCGCGGACTGGATATTTACAATTCGACCAAGAGCATGGCAGACGGCGTCAATAGGGTTGGTTGAAGGCGAAGACGTGATGGAAGAATAATCCGATCCAATGGTGAAAGTAAGTAGAGAGTCGGATTTGGTTACCGAGGCAAATCCCTGAATCTTTGCCTTGGAGTTAAAGTATTCAACCTTTTGCGAGCCCAACATTATGCAGAGACTCCAGCTGCGGCGTTCACATGGTACTGCTGACTAAGGTATGTCCGGCAGTACTCTACCGCTTATGCCTCGCCGCCAACAGCGCGACAAGGTACAAAGTATAGGACATGCGGAAACAGCAACTTAGAGATGGATATAATGAGTATAAATGTAATGAACTGTGACGTGGATATTATAGAGCGCAAACTGGATTCTTCTTGGATTAGAAGGGTGCTGTCGTGGTGTGACTTGCACCTTCACATGTTCAATAGATTTAGCTATATATTTCCGCAAGTTTCAGCCTCGCAGCTGTGCACTTGTCCGGAAAATGACTTCATCAACATGCGTCACCCATGCTTCATTCATAGTAATATGCATAAGAATGATCTAACTGTGAGCCAAGCAAAGCAGACCGTCAACAGTCCTGGCTCGTTGCCGGCTCTTCTCGGCAAGCCTATACCCGTGCTTGTAATGATAAGGCCAACCCACGCTAATATACAAAATCCAGAATCTCGAACCACTCCGAGAATGCCCGAGCTACCGTAACGCAAATCCATGCTTTAACCAATCCACCGGAAAACGCCCGTGTAATGCTGATGTCGCTGTTGTAAATCCGACCCAGTGAAGAAACGCCGACCCTCTTGTTCAGTTTAGGGGGGTAGAGAGTGTTTTCGCGCGGAAGGGGGGTATCTGGTTGAGGACCAAATGGGAATGAGATGTTCGAGAAGAAAAGCCAGGAAGAAAAGAAAGAGAGAAAGAGCATGAGCTATGTTCTCATCATGCCATATCTTCCTCATCATCTTCATCATCGTCCAGGGCTTCCATCGCGTCTTTAATGTATTGTGCCGCCTGAGGAGACGAGACGTTAGTAAATTTAACAGTATTATAAGGGGCAGCGGCTTGCCTTAGGATCAAGATTGAGAGCAGTGGTAAAGTGCTTGATGGCGTTCCCCTTGTCACGGAGCATCTTATATAGTTTACCGAGCAGGTAATGAACGTTCGCCTCGTCTGGCGCCATGTCTTTAAGCACCTTAAGCTCCGTAAGTGCTGATCGGAGGTCCTGCATTTTCATTAAGGCGCGGGCTTTACGGAACCGGGCAAGAACAGAATGAGGTGCCAGAGTGCAGGCCCTGTTATACTGGATCAACGCTGACTTAGGATTGTTCATCTTTTCCAGGACCAAGCCGATGCAGCATATCAGGACAGCGTTGGTTGGGTTGATCTTGGCGGCGTTCCGGAAGTGCTGTTCGGCAAAGTCAAGTTTGCCCATTTTGTCGTATACCGTTCCGAGTCCGTACCAGGCGTTGTAATGCCGACTATCCGCGTTGATGCCATTTCGATAAGCATCCAAGGCCTTGTCATATTCTTCATTGGCGACATACTCGTGGCCCTGCAGCGTAAATCCGTACGCAAAGTGGGGGTCCAGTTGAGTGGCACGCTTGAAGCATTTCAAAGCCTGATCGTGGTCGCGCTGGTGCGAGAATGAGTTACCAACGGCGATCCAGGCTTCGGGTGACAGGCGATCGACCTCCATCAGCTCATGGGCTAGATAAGCAAGTTCAACATCGTTCTTCAGGTGCCAAAGAACCGTTGAGTAGATCTCCATGTCTTCTAATCGCGAGGGTGCCATGGCCTTGACGCGGACAAAGTATTTCTCGGCGTCCGAATACATTGCTTGCTCATAATACGCTCGTCCGATCTGAGCAAGGACCCACGGAGTCTCTCGTTGGCCTTGGGACAGAGAACTGAGAATCTGGATGGCATCTGGGCATTTGTATCGACTAAGACAGTAATAGCCGGAAGCGATTTTGGAAAACAAATCCAAGATCCAAGCCAGAGCTTCAATGGATTTGGTTCGCTCTGATATAGCATGCTTGGATGTCGCATTCTGAGAACCATTCGACGTTGATCCAGATGTCCCGCGATATTCCTTGGTGTCAGCATCGTGAATCTCAGCAATATGTCGTCGGTTGTTGCCGCTAACAATGCGTCCCACAGTCGAGCTCGTTGCTGTCCGTGCCTTCATGCCCGTGGTTCTCACCTTCTTCACTTCTCGACCATCTCTGACTCCCAGAGCACTGTTGGATAATTTGTTTGTGGTAGGCTTTATCTGATTAAAAAGCCGCACACTTCGCCGTTGCCCGGTTCCTTGATCGGAGGTATGCGATGCCGAAGGATGGGCAACTTGTCCGGAGACTGTTCGCTTCCGGTCACCAATTCTATGTCCCATGGTAATGTCTCTTTCCGCGTGTCCTTCGTCTGACTCCAGTTTGGTTCTGGTTCTTGGTCGTATACCGGTTGGTCTCATTTTCGGCGGGGGATCCATTGGATGTTCGCCGGATATCGTTTGAATGGTTCGATTCTTCTTTGCAGGAGCCAACGGTGGCTCAAAAACATCTCCGCCGCCACCTCCGTTGGTTACACGGGGATCATCAGGTTCACTGCTTTGACCACCAGGCGTTTCCATACCTTCTCGCATAATATGAGGCCCTGTTCCTGACGATGCCACACTGACTGTGCTACCATTCAATTTCTCCCATAGCGCGGAGCTCCCATGCGTAGAAGTTGACTCGCTGCGAGCTGTACCGGCCGTGAACGGGTCTAGACTCGGGTTTGCATTGGCTTGCGCCTGCAGTGCACCATCTGGCGGTAACATGGACTCCAGGTCTTCGAGCGCAGCCGATGACACCATGCCTTGCAACTCTGAACTCATCTTGTAGATATTCGAAACTCGCATGTCCACGCCTATGTACATGTTAGCGAGAGATCGGAAGTTCCCGCAACAGCACTGATCAAGCCTACCAGTTTCACACAAATTCAGGAAAGCGTCCCACATGAAAGGATTCAACTTGAGAGCCGCAGCGTAGCATTCTACAGCTTTGTTGTGTTCCTTGTGGGCCTGCCATAATTTCCCTTGTAAGCATAATACCGCCGCCGCGTCTGGCAAGTGCTGTCGCCGCGTTTCGCTGTGTTTGTCTAGACCGGTGAATAGAACATCAGTATCAGCCTCCGTTGGCCATAGTGGTAGGCACCATCACGTCTGATGACAATGAGAGGGTGGCATGCTTACTCCAGTGGTTTCGCATATTCCATTGTGCCTTACTCCGCTCCAGCGCGTTGATACCGTCCGTGTATTTCCCCAGGTCCAGACAAGCCTGCGCATAGACGTAAGAGCATCCGAGATGCGCGCCCCGCGATCCGAAATGCCTGCTAGTTTCCCATGCTGCTTTCACTTGGCCGTTATGGAGGTAGCACAGAGCTAAGAGATATGAAGCTTCCGACGTCCGAGGTTCGTAGGCATGCAAACGGCCGGCGAGGAATAGCGCATTTCGGGCAAGGTTGTTATCGAGATGATAGTATATCAGTTGCCGTAACTGGCTCGAAATGTGCGACGTTGATGGGGTCATCTTAGGAGGTGAAGAGGACGAGGCCGATGCGGGTACCAATCGTCGAATGGTCGCTGGAAAGGTCAAGTAAAAGTTGATCGAATGTCAAAGGGTAAACAGCTGTCAGTCGAAGAGGAGCATCGGGTAATATAGAACAAGAACCGCGTGGCCTTCGCACGAAGTTAGTGATGGCGCACGACAAAGGCCAAGGAAACAGCGATTGATGTTTCTTTCAGACAAGTCTCAGATGGCCGGAAAAGTGTATCTGTATCGCGAGATCTCAAAAGTACGGACTATAAATGAAGTAAAAACAACGGATATAGCAAAGGACCCGATGATATTTGTTAGTCCCTCGCCTATCCCCCCGCAGTAGTCGGAGTACGGTAGAGAGAGGGCGAGTGGTGAATCCAGGTCTCTCTGTTGGAAAGAGTGAAGGAGATTCGGGCAACTCGTGACGCCGTGCAGGCTAAACAAAGTCTCTGGGAAAACAAAATTGCATGTCGTCAGAGCGAGGGAGTTGCTGAACGGCAGAGTCGGGGGAGAGCAGGTGGAGTTTGGCCTCTAGCTTGCCTTGACCAGTCTAGAGTGAAACCTGATGATGTTTTGCTTTTGACGTTTGGGTTCGTCGCTCTGGCTCTGCATTTGGCGATTTGGCTCGTGGCTGGTGGAGGCGGGCTCTCGCTGGCGGCGCGGGCGCTTGTCCGGTTGTGGAGGGCAACCACTGGCACCGACACTGCTGGCACTTCCAGCTCTCCGCCCAACTCCCACGACTCCAGACTCCAGAGTCGACGCCAAACGCCGCGGATCTACTGAGGGAGGAGCTTGGATAGAAAGGGATATGCACCTTGTCATATAATCATCGATCTGTTTCTCATTATTCCACCTACTGCATAACTATCTGCACCAGCGACAACCCGCATCATCCTGACGACGCCGACATTCTTCTCTTACTGCACACGAAATGGCCCAAGTTTGTTCCCTCCCACCTCTTTTCTCATCAATCGCTAACTCATCATCAGAAAGCATCCAAAACCCTCGCGGCCCGGAACGCCTCCGTCCTCCTCCGCACCCACCTGATCGCCTTCGCCCTGCACGCCCTCCACCTCGTTCTCCATTTCACCTTCGGCCGGCCTCGCGCGCTGAAACCGTACTATCTTCTTGCCGTCCCAACCCTCGTCATCGAATATTACCTCGACCGCATCGGACGCCCGACCTACGCCGCAGATGGCTCGCTGCGCGCACCCGGCGAGGATCTAGGAGCCGCTGGTCTGACCGAGTACATGTGGGATGTTCTCTACTGGACCTGGGGTTGCATCGGCGCTGTTTGCGTCTTCGGTGACAGGGCTTGGTGGCTGTGGATTGTGGTGCCCCTGTACTCGGTTTGGTTGGCGTACAGCACGTTCACTGGCGTGAGGAGTGGGCTCACTGGGTTTGGCGGAGCGGGCGATGCCGGGGAGGCAACGGGGGCGGAGAGCAAGAGACAGAAGAAGATGGAGAAGAGGGGAGCGCGGGGTGTGGCGAATCGCTAGACATCGGGTGAGAGAACTTTGAGTTGGATAGCTAGTGCCTGAGGGCATTGTGTGCGTCGAATTGATTAAGTGTTTGACTAGGGATTTTAAAATGTATATACCGCCCAAATCAAGAATTATCCTTCCATTTTAATAATCGCAATTGGGGAACTGACAGCATCAGCCGATGTGAAAAGATAAAGGAAACACTTTGTCGAAGCATGCGCAGCGCAAAAGCAAGAACTATAGGTCACGACCAAGTAATAGACTAATAAAACAATCGCGAAAAATCGCCAGGCAAAACTCATCATAGACATGGAAAACTGTCATCAAATCATGGGCATTTGGGCAACTATGTGGGGAATAATCCGGATCCAACAAGGCAAGACTGGAGGAAAAATAGACGAGGAATATCGAAGCATGAAAGGCATCCACACCACCTCTAACTATGTTTAATTAGAGATCCCCTTGACCCTGATCAGCATCCGCAGCTTGTGTCGCTTCCGCGGAAGCCTGGGTGTCTGCGACTGGCTGAGCAGTTTCATAAATAGCATTGAGCCTCTTCAAGACCTTATCAGCAAAAGCAGGATCCGTGTCGGCGAGGATATGAGAAAGAATGTCCTCGATGGATTGCTGTTGTTGCGCAGGTGCTTGGCTAGGTGTTGGCTCGGTGTTGAGATCCTCCAATCCAAGTGACTCGGAAAGTGCCTCGGAGATTTTGGTTGCTTCGGCGTCAACAACAACTTCGTCAAGATCCAGCTTATCCGCGTCATCGATTTCGACGGCCGCTTTCTCAAGAAGCACTGCGGCGGCCGCAGCTCCGAAAGGATTTGATTCAGGGATCGCTGGGTCGTCCTTTTCAAGAGCCTCGGCTTCAGCCTTGCTGTCAGTGTCTGCGGAATATTCCAAGACAATGGACTCGGACGTGGCACCTGAGCCACTTTCCTGGTTTCCTTCGGCTTCCTGAATCTCGTCGAGTTCAGGCAATTCGCCCACAGTCTCCGCATCGGTATCAGCAACAGTGTCGTTGACCTCAAAGGACTTTTCTTCGTCTTCAGAAAGAATTGCCTGGTCTTCATCCTGCGCCACTGGGATTTCTTCGGCGTCGGCGTCGGGCTTGGGAAGTGATGGTGGAGGCTCTGACCGCGATTCGAAATCCTCACTGACTTCTCGGGCTGCGATTTTCCAACGGCCAACTTCCTTCAGACGAGCGAGTTCTTTGGCGGCGGCCTCAGCAACATCCATACCACGCGATAGAGTTTCGTCAGCAGCCTCCTTGACAGCCTCAATCCTTGTATGCTGCAGTCCAATTTCACGAAATTTGGCTTTCCAGTCTTCGAACTCCCCCTTCAAGGCGTGGTAGTCCTCCCAATCCTTGTATGTGACACCGTCCATCAAGGCCCACCTCATTCCAATCTCTTGTAGGCCGAGGTCACGGACATTATCAAGGACAGCGAGCGTAGAGTTTACTGCGACCGAAACCTTGCGCACGAGCTCTTGCTCAAACGCGACGTGCCATTCTCTGAGAACGTGAGCTCGGTCTCTGATAGACACGGCGGAGGTTCTGACTTCCTTTAGCAGTTCCTCGATGGCGGCCTTTTCTTCTTCTGGAGAATCAGTGAATGGCAGAGACTCGGTAAGCGCACTGATGCGAGTCTTTATTGCGGCAGTCTGATCTTGGACCGCACTCTCCAACATGGTTACAAGCTTCTCGCCCTCGGATTGTGCCCCGTCGGCGACGTAGGCATCGACAATCTCGACTATACGACCTTCGAGACTCTCGACGCCTTTCTCAGAGGACGACGCAAATCGCTCCTTCCAGCGTGCCAGGTCAGATGTGATCTTATCGCGAATCTGGGCTGCCAACTGCGAGGGAGACAAGGAAGGCGTGGGTGTAGGCTCAGGGACGGAAGACGCAGTAGAGACTTTAGTCGCAGTGGTTTCCACTGCCGCGGATGAAGAGAAGGTAGAGTATCCAGCAACACTACTGTCTGTTAGTTAAGAAGGGACTCGATGCGCAAATCACACAAACCTTTCTGCTTCAGTCGCCACGCTCCTCAACCGGTCACCTTCGCGATAGCTTGCTAGTCTTTGGCTGATTTTCACGAGTTGAGGCTCCACGTTCTCTGAATAGAGGCTGGACACTTTAGGCCATAACGTATGATGGATGAAGTAGACTGTCGAGTACCACACATTCTGCGCTTGGGGAATAACGGTTGTGGTCAGGATCTCCTGGCCAGACGTGTATGTCTTGCCGATGAATGGCTGGTACTTTGCAGCAAATGGTAGAATGTATCCGTCAATGGTCGTCCAGTACGCCCCGTGAGCTTTGTTGTAGTATGGAGATACCGTTGTCACGACTTGGTTCACATGCGGCGCCACTTGAACCCCATACCAGTCAGTTGCTTTACCCTTCGCGGTCTGAATATGTGGAACAACATTGGCATCCCATTGCTGCTGGCCATAGGCCTGAGCCCGACCCAGCGCTGGCGCTCCGTATGTTTCGTAACCCTGCTTTGCAAACTTGGAAGTGGGAGCGTAAACTTTCTCGTTCAGTACACGGGCATAGGGGCGGGCAGCGTCGACGTAAGGCGCCGCGTAGGTATCATAATAAGGGGTAACGTGAGGCTCGATAAAGGACTTTGTGACCAGGTAGGGTTTGCAAATTCGAGGAGAAGCGTCGTTTAGTTCGGCGACATTAGATGGGCAGCGGAAGAACGGTGTCAAGAGGAAGTACCAAATGCAGAGTCTAATTAGAGATCGTTGTTAGATATGGACGCCGAGCTTCCAGAAACCAATGCGCGAGTCTTACCGAACCAACAGCCCAACGGTCCATCGTATCCGGCTTGTGCTCCTCGCGTTCGACCTCTCGGGAATCACAACAACTCTATCGTTCGGCTCCACTGCCTTGCCATTAGAGGACCCCATGGCTGATCCCTTCAACTCAAAAACTCCGGGTCCGCGAGTGATGATGGCAGTGCGCCGGTTTCGCGTCGCGTGACGAATGCGGTTGTTGAAAAACAAGCGACAACGACGCGACTATTCTGTCATTGAAGACTTGCGTGTCCGAGATGTTGAAAAGGACAGGAGCTGGCGAAATGAAAATCTGACGGCGGAATCACAAGCGGGCCTGACTCCAGCAGCACGCGACGGACTCGGCTCGGTCTTGGCGCGGGCTAGCTGCAACAGTTGAACAGATCCAGACCGCGGACGCAGACTCGCAGAGGGACTTGTTCGAAATCTGTACAAGTGCCAGGAGAGGCGATGGAGACGCTGAAATCTGATAATGGACTTCTTTATGGCCGTTGCGTTGATCCAAGCTTATCACTGCCGATGATCGTCGGTGAGGTCATTGCCGTGCAGTGGCGCAACTCACCAAGAATATCACTGCATACATACTCCGGAGTAGCTGTACAGATCGTCCAGTGGGGTGGCTTTCTGTAGTCGATTGTATCTTGGCATCGCTCAGTTGCAACAGACGGAGCGGCCCTGCTAAATCAACACCTTACTGGCGCATATTATTGGTTATGACGACACTCAGCATGAAGTACTTGGGCTTCCTTTCTGGTGCGAAGTTGATGCTTATCGCTGGATCTCCGCAATGTCTTGAGTACTGACTGGCTCACCGAAACTCAAGGATTCATCATCAAATGGCATTGTTGATGCAAAATCCCGTCTTTGCGTGATCCTACTGGCTGTTTCGCCGGCCCATTTGCGGCCACAATCTCACCGTCTTCATCCTGGAACCCTGCCTTCGGCGCATATGCCATATGGCTGTGCTTAGCGCTGGCCTCAGTAGATCACGTTAAACCTCGGTCTCTATGGAGTACAGGCGATGGAACCCTAGGAAAGACGTGGGTGGTTGGTATTGTTTTCACATCTATTCGGCTGCAGTAGGTATACGCAGTATTCTGTAGAAGCGGCTTTTCCACGAATAAGATAGTGCAATGCTTCTTTCGGCACGTCATTGAATTCGTGCTTTAGTGATACCAACAGCCTAGTTTCTGTTAGCATGCAGTAATATCGCGAGACCATAAAGCCAATTGTCTATTGGCCGGTCCTTAAACTTCAGCAGTCTTCAGTAGCTGAGGCTGGAAGATTGTGCCCCAAACCCGTGGACCATACTTGGTTTATGAACCATAACTTGGCCTAATTTCCGGTGGTTGTGAGAGTTTCGCGCCAAAGTCATTCAGAGTGTTTACCACCTAGACGCGAAAGCCCTTAAGCTCCCCTACTTCTCACAAGAGGCTGGAGGGGAGTTACGATAGAACAGTGCCTGCGATGAAAAATGCTGGCCCAAGAGTGTTTCCTCTGTCATTTTTACGATTCTACTCGTTCTTCTATTATGGACCGTACAATGTGCTGAATGGGAGAATCCAGAGGAACAATGCCTGGCCTGCCAGATGCGAGCATCAATGAGCCGATAGGAATTGATTTCGGTCCTCAATTTATGTACGTCTGACTGGCCCTGATTGTTCCTGCACCTACTAACTGAGACCATAGCTTTGCGGCTTACGCCCATTCGCCGACAAACTTCTCGACCCTGGCCGACATAGACGACGATGGATATACCAGCTCCTGGTCGCACAAATATGGCACGAATTCGCGGAAAGAACGAATGTAAAGCAGCTGTGCCAGTCAATCTCACTGTATGCTCGCGTAGAAGTCCTAAATAAAGCCGTCCACCCACGTCTATTTGCTGCGGTATCCGCTATCACTGCTCAATTTCCGATTCTGGAGCATTGATATGTGCAGGCTGTGTGGACGTTATTCCGCGAGATGCTGGTGGACCTGTCTCTCATTCCGTTACCACTGAGCTGGAAACAGGAGCCACTGTCAATGTCAGAGGTTGGAAAGACGTTCACCAACACCTGCAGGAATATCAAAGCTTCCGCCCTGGCAGACTACCACGTCAACGTCACCTTTGCACTTACGACTGTGCCGGACTTTTTAACGAAACCTTGGATGACCTTGTAGTCGAAGCTTGGGAGAAGGCTGGCATCGAGGCTGCTCATCCTAAAGAAGCTCTTTCACGCTTGTTCTAAGTCAATATATGAACCCAGAGCTCTCAGGAAGGGTTTCCGTGCTGGCGATCCATCAGGGCCAATTTCATGCCGGTATCCATCTGTTCCAGGCGCAGAAGCACCGCGAGGACAAACTTCGTGCACACTATCTGCCATCACAGCCGTGGATGGGCTAGAGTCACCTGAAACAGCTGACCGCCCAACTCATCAAGTTGTATCCGGAACTGCAAACCCAACTTTTCGTTGGAGCCGACGAAAAATATTTGCTGGAGGAGGTATTGAGGGCGACATTACAGGTGAAAGTCCGAGACCCGGCCATGGATTTTCTTGGCCTAGCTGATGAATAAGAACCAATATCTAGCAACACTCACAACCAGTGTCACAATGATGCCCTCGTCCTAGAACAGTTCCCGTTAAATCTGGACTCCTGGTGGGTGTGCGGTAGCTAGCCGGGCAGCGGGGTGAAACTAATCATGGAGCAAGTCTGTGCTAGGGATGATGAATATGTAGCAACGCTCGCTCAATCCATTCTTACCTATCTTCAGGTTGTTCGGCGTTAGTTCCTCTTAACCGTTCTTCTTACTCTGAAACAATATATAACTGACACTGCACGATACAGAGCAACGTACAAGCATTGAGTCGCTCGAGCCGGAGAGTGTCCCTCGTGTATTAGGTATGACTGACTACATTGATGGAGATCTGGTGCAGCGTGCAGTAGGGAGGCTATAGGAGATGATGTCCCCATTTTGGACGGAACTCTGCAGAATGTCACCATGGCCGCAGAAGGTGCTGCGAGACTTGCCTATTACTGAAAACAAAATCTGCTTAGTAGAGATGTGATCAAAGAACGGAAGGAGAATAGATTTTAAGATAGGCATGATGAGCTGTGAGCCCTGGAGAGCCCGCTGGATGAACTAGAAATGCTATGATGGTAAACAAATACTAAAAAGGTTATATTTAGATAGCGCGTCTTTCAAAAATCTCGTGGCATACCACATGAAACAAAGAGACAACTAGATGCATGTTTCTTCTAGTATCGTTTCAGAATTCAGATCCCTCTCTGTGGTACTGACTCAGATAAATCCCTAGATAGCTTAGGGAGTCGGACCCAGAAGGAAGCAACCCGGGAGTACACATTCAGCTTAGATTCCTGTGTGTAAAGATTGAAGACTAAATTCAAAATGTAAGTGTGTAATTGGCATGGTTGATTCGGAGCTGAGGAACGAAAAGACAAACGAAGAAAGTATGCACGTGACACGCCGAGAAATGCGGGCGGAGTTGTTGCTGAATCATCATTCGTCCCCAGGCATCCTTTGAACATCGCCCATTATCATGACTTTCTCAATACCTGGCAGTCGCCACAAGCTGTTGTGAGCAATAGTCCTCGGCCTGCTCAGAGCCTACTACGTCTAGCTCTTGCCATCTTTTAAATATTCTCTTTACCGCGATCCCTCACACTCGCTTACTGAAACGCCGACTCTTGCGTCATTTGCGGTCCAAATATTTCGTCTCCGAATCATGGTAACCGACGGTTGTCTTGCTTGCTGCTGCTGAGGGCGACAACGCCAATTAATAATCTATCCCGAAGATGGACTTTCCGGGTCGCCTCCTCCGCGAGCGTTCGAGCTCTGCGGCTACTCACGATATAATGAACGATTCGAGCTACGATATCGGGAAAGGGAAGGAGAGGGAACACGAAGAACCGGATACCTGTCGAATTTGTCGCGGAGAGGGCACGGAACAGGACGAGCTATATTATCCCTGCAAATGTAGCGGTAGTATAAGATTCGTCCACCAGCCTTGCCTCGTGCAATGGCTGGCTCATTCCCAGAAGAAGCACTGCGAACTGTGCAAGACTCCTTTTAATTTCACAAAAGTTTACCATCCGGATATGCCTGACAGTTTACCGACAATTCTGTTTATGAAACAACTATCAATACACTGCCTTCGAACGGTTGTTACGTGGCTGCGTTGGGTCCTCGTTGCGTTCGTCTGGCTTGGATGGCTGCCATGGTCCATGAGGGCGATATGGAGGGCGCTTTTCTGGCTCGCCGATGGCCGTTGGTCAAGTAGTGATGTTATCCAGCAGGGCTATCGCGGACACAACGTATCTACATCCATCCATGGTCCGACTTTGGCGACAAGCGCCGTAGGCGCCGAACCTAGTTCGGTCGTGGGAGAATCTACCTCGTCAATGTTCGGCTTTTCGGCGAATGAGCCCATATTGCTCAAACTCATGAGAAATATTTTCTCTACGCTTTTATTTCCCGCAATGTCATCAAGTTTTGGCTCTAGCAACCCCTCGAACGTAACGACGACCCCTTTTAAACGTCGACCATCTTGGCTTTCCGATGTCAAGTTTCTGAATTCGCTGACTCCGTCTCCCACGATCAACAACATTCTCATTGATACCTTAGAAGGCCAGCTTATTACATTGCTAGTCGTCGTCTCGTTCATCCTAGTATTTCTTATTCGGGAATGGGTCGTCCAGCAACAACCCCTCGATAACATTGCAGAAGGGGAGCGCGAGGCGGCAGATCAGTTGATAGCAAACAATCGTCCTCAAGCCGAAATGCCTGAACATGGCCCCGAACTTGATCCAGAACCCGAACATCGTGAAGACGTTTCAGAGGACGAGAACCAACAAGATGAACAGGGTGATATTCGGGACCACGAGTACGCTGATGAAGGAAACGTTGCGCTCGACCAGCAAGACGGGGAGCACTTGGACTTTGACTCGCCTCTGGCTATCCGTGATTTACTCGTTGGAGCTGCCGAAGGCCACGTGACGCCTCGCAGTCCCCAAGTCGACGAGCCACGGCTCACCATCAACATGGAATTGTACAGAGATATCCAGCGCCGCTCTAATGGTGATCTTGAAGAAATGTCAAGAATCATTCGCGAAGAGGATCGCTTCGAAGAACTTGTTTCGGGTCTCCCCCCCAAACGACATGCACAATCGTCTAATAGCCTCCCACGCTCTCGCCTCTCAGATTCCACAAATGCAGACGCAGATATTGTGGATGAGTCTCATGCGTCTTCGTCAGGGTGGTCCTTCAATGGGTTGCCCGCACGTCCGGATAACTCCGATCCCGCTGAGACTGACAATTCTATTGCGAGCCTGAATCTCAACGAGTTCCACCAGACCTCAGCGCCTGGCATTGACGATACTGCAACTGAAGACAACGAAAGAGAACCATTTTCAAGCCATGACATAGTGGCGGAAAACGGTGCCGCCGAAGCAACCTCTTCGACCACCGATGTCACCGACCACAATTCAGGCGAGCAGACGCGGACATCCTCGGACTCATCTCAGGCTGTTGCCGAACTTGACGTAGGCTTGACACAGCGGGTCATTGATTGGTTTTGGGCTGACATTACTCCTGATGACCCTAACCAGGGGCCCCAGATCGACCTGGTGGAAGATGAGGCCGAGGAACCCGAGGCCGAAGAGCATTTGGAACACCATGATCATGATGATGATGGCCTGGACGTTGATGGCATTCCACCCGATATTGACGGAAATGACGTTGATGCGGTCGAAGAAGCTGATGATCTTGAGGGCATCTTGGAACTTATCGGCATGCAGGGTCCCATATTCGGCCTGCTGCAAAATGGAGTCTTCTGCGCCCTATTGATCTCCTTGACCGTGGCTGCCGGTATATGGCTCCCTTATCTTGGTGGAAAAGTCGCGCTCGTTCTCTTAGCACATCCGATACAGTTTGTTCTTGGCATCCCCATGACGGCAGTCTCAGTTTTCGCCGACGTGGTCATCGATACCCTCATTGGCAGCCTAGGGTATATCATGTACTGGACGAACATGATAGGCAAATTGCTTTTCAGTCCACTTGCGGCTTTTGTTTCTCTCGACAAGTGGACGAAGCCCATTACCAGCGCCTCGTTGTCGCTCATCGATGCCAGCAGTCAGCGTCTAAGCAGCGTGGTCAATACTTTCTTTGTTTTCCACGAAGCTGATGTCCCCATGTTCTCTGTTCTCTCCCACTTTGCACTGAAGGTTCATGAAGCACGGATTGCTTCATTGTTTCGCTTTGCGTTTTTGCTAGGCAAGTTCGTTGTTCACGATCTTCCTCTGCAAATCGGACCATTATCAGTCTCCAAGATACTCCATATCAGCCAAAATTCCTCCAGCGCTGCCCACCTTATGAATCTCGCTCTGGATCAGGTTTATGACGCTGGTCACGACATCTACGCTCGCTTCTTCTTACCTCCATCAGCATGGGTTAGCGCGGATATCATAGGCATTGCGACAGCCGATGGCGCGATAGACTATAATCTTGCTGTGTGGGATACTAAGGATCGTACTATCGCCATCTTCATGGGCTATCTTTTAGCTTCCACCCTGGGCCTGGGATACCTCCGAGTAGCCAGGTTCATTTCTGGTGCTGACGGAGGACAGCGAGTCGAGGGCATGGTTGCGGAAGGGCTTCACCAAGCTGGCGGCGTGATGAAAGTCATCCTCATAATCGGTATTGAAATGATAGTCTTCCCACTATACTGCGGTGCTCTTCTTGATGTAGCGTTGCTGCCTCTTTTCGAGAATGCTACGCTTGCTTCACGGGTCGAATTTACCTCAGCATATCCAATGACCTCGCTGTTTGTGCATTGGTTTATTGGAACCTGCTACATGTTTCACTTTGCTCTCTTTGTCTCTATGTGCAGGAAAACGATGAGAAGTGGTGTACTCTGTAAGTTTTCACCATCAAGCGTCAAAACATTTACTGACATTTTCTAGATTTCATCCGTGACCCTGATGACCCTACTTTCCACCCTGTACGCGATGTTCTTGAGCGCAATATCACCACCCAGCTTCGGAAAATTGCCTTCAGCGCCCTTGTCTACGGTGCCCTCGTCATTGTCTGCCTTGGCGGCGTGGTTTGGGGTATTTACTACGGATTCGACGGGGTTCTCCCTGCCCATTGGTCATCGAAAGATCCGGTTCTCGAGTTCCCAATTGACCTCTTACTCTATAACTTCGGAATACCGCTCGCCATCAAATTCTTCAAACCCTCCGAAGGATTGCACAGCTTATACAGATGGTGGTTTCGAAAGTGTGCCCGCTTCTTACGGCTGTCCCACTTTTTCTTTGGTGAGAGACATCATGATGAAGAAGGCATCACCTATCAAACAGTCGAGGATGCGGGCTCTGAGGAATCTGCGACTGTCAATACCAAAAAGCACGTCACTTTCAAGATGGAACAAATAAAGCGGGACGGAAAATTCGTCAGGGTACCGGCCTCCGATCAAGTCCGCATTCCCAAAGGAATCCCCGTTTTTGTGGAAGTGAACGAAGCAAATAAGCGAATTGACGGAAAGCCTGACAATGACCAAGGACTTCATGGCCGATTCAACAATCAGTTCACCAAGGTTTACATCCCCCCCTTCTTTAGGACACGGATTGCCGCTTTCATTTTCTTCATCTGGATGTTTGCAGCCGCGACAGGAGTGGTGACCACCATTGCTCCACTGATCATCGGGCGTATGATCATGTCCTACTCTCTCCCCGGCCAGCCGGTGAATGATGTCTACGCGCTATCTGTCGGCATGGGGATTGGCTGCTCTGCTGCCTGTGCACTATTATCGTGCCGGGCCGCCTTCCGCATGATGACGGGCCGGCTAGGACCGTATCTAGAGTCTCCTGAGCAGGCGGCTCGTGCAGCAGTGGGTGTCTTTGTCAACAGTGTCAGTGTCCTTTATATTGTTGCGTCGTTCGCGATCTTCTTGCCGTCGATATTTGCCCTTGGTATAGAGCTTTACTTCCTGGTCCCAATCCATACATACCTTGGCCACGAAAAGGATCACGTCATCCACTTTGTCCAAGACTGGGCACTGGGCGTGCTGTACGTCCAAATGGCAGTGAAGGTGGCTTCGTGGCAAACCAGGTCTCGACCAACTGCGATCCTCCAGGGCATCTTCCGTGATGGCTGGCTCAAACCGAATGCCAAGCTCGCAACTAGAGCCCTACTCCTTCCAATGCTTCTTCTCGCGGTGAGCGCAGTGACACTACCACTCTCTTTCGGGTTTATAACGAACTCGGTACTGTTCTCATCCAGTCCCGAACTGCAGTCCCTGGTCTACCGCTATTCTTACCCCGCTACCTTGGCAGTGGGAGTTTTGGCATGGCTTGCCTATCTGCTGTACCGACAAATTGAGGTGTGGCAGGTCAGCATCCGAGACGAGTTCTTCCTGATTGGAGAGCGTCTGCACAATGTCCGGGACAAGCGAGCTCGGGATGTTGGTGTACCTCGACGGGTGATTACCGGATGATAGCAGTTCCATTCACGTTCGCTGGGATCGCATCTATCCTTATCGTATTTTAGTGGCGTTCTTTTTTTTTTTATTCTCTGTACATTTAGGTAATCCATAGACAGCAATCGGAATGATTGATAAGTATCTCTCCTAGTAGCAGTAGCGTGAGGCAGACCCGATCTTTGATCAATTAAGCTTGGCCATTCTTCACGGAGTGTTGTCCACGATTATAGCAGTGTGTAATTTTCATGATTCAACAGACATTAAATGTTTATTGTGAATAGGCCTGATGTCTCATCTGAAGTGATTTGTGAAGGCAAGCACGCACTTGGTATTTGCTCTTCGGAGTTCGGCACTAAAATCCCAACAAGCCCTAAGTGCTAAGACCTGAGGAGGCAGCTGCACTAGATTCACCACAATCCGGAGGGAAACCAATTATGTAGTTCTATTAGCAATGACTCGTGCTAATCTAAGGCTAACTACATACAAGTATACTGCTGGATCAAATGCAGCTGGCCTGGTCGGAGTGGATGACGCCATACAAGAAGGACGACCATCACCCCGCGCCAACCCCGCATCGAGGGGAAGATAAGCAGCGCTTGAACTGCAGATAAGCAAGTCAACGTCTTCTGCTCTCGACCCACCGAAAGTATCACTCCTCAGCTAGCGATCATGGCCGGCCTAAAGTCTGTCATCGGCGTCCTCTCCATCGGCGAGATGGGCCTTGGAGTCGCCAGCCTCCTAGTCAGCCATGGATACCAGGTCGCAACGTATGCAGAGGATCGAAGGCAAGCTTCTCTGTTCTACGTCCCATCTCGTTGTCCAGCGGCTAATAGATTCCCCAGCGAACGAACCCGAGAACGAGCTCGATCGGCCAACATCCAGCTCTGCCCCTCACTGCAAGACCTCGTCTGGCTCTGCTCTGTCATCCTCTCCATCGTCCCGCCAAAGGACTCCTTCGCAACGGCGCAGCGCATCCACGCGAACACGCCGAGCTCGCCTAAAAGAGACAGCCCGCTCTATTACCTTGATCTCAACGCCACGGCGCCCTCGCTCTCACGAGAAACCAACGACCTCCTCAGCTCCAACCAAAACATCGTCTACGTAGACGGCGGGATTATCGGCGGGCCGCCGCGCCGAACATCTTCTCCCGAGGGAGAGAACACATGGACACTCCCCTCGATTGTAACATCCGGCCCGTCCTTCCCTTCAGCAACCGCGGAATACACGCGTCTCCTCCAAACGCTCAACATCGAGCACATCTCGCCCTCGATCGGCGCCGCCTCGGGACTGAAGATGTGCTTTGCAAGCATGACAAAGGGCGTCTATGCGCTGGCCATCCAGTCGTTCGTGACGGCCGAGGCGATGGGCGTGTTCCCCGAGCTGAAGAAGTACATGGGCAAGCATAACCCGGGAACGCTGGAGATCGTGGATAAGGGCGTTGTCGGGATGCCGCCCAAGGCGTGGCGGTGGGTGAATGAGATGCAGCAGATTGGGACGATGATGGAGGAGGAGGGCGGGTTTGCGAGGGGCCTGTAAGTCCCAGTTCCAGTCCCAGTTCCAGTTACAGTTACAGTTTAGCCAGCGATGTTTTTGTGGCCAAGGCGGCTTGAGAATGGAGGTCTATTTGCTAACTCAGTGCTGTTTGCGCTCTAGGTTCAATGAGATTGGCGAGGTCTATAGAGTGGTTGCGGAGGATACGGCGCTGGGCTCGGAGCAGGCTGGGGAGCGAGAGCGAGGGACAACGGTGGAGGATGTGGTTGCCGTGATGAGGGAGGGGATGAAACGGAAGAAGGAGAAGATGGAGTGAGTGCTTGATGCTAAATTGTAGTTCTTCGAGAACAGTACAGTTCTGTTAGGGTAGGCGTCTGTTTTATGCCATGCATCTTGTGTTCGTCTGTCTACTAGAAAATCACGGCTTGGTGGACCACCTCAACAGGACTCCAATATAGCAGCCAACTATTCTGTAATAGCACTCTGCCAAAGCCAGCTTTAATCCCTCTAGTACTCTTGATTATATCTTCTTCTCTGAGATGCTGACTTGTGCCTAGAATCGATGGGAGCTCGGGACGCTAGGGAGGGAAAGGCGTGACGGAGGTCTGGCGACAGACGGCGGCAGAAGAAACAAGTTGACTGAGCATTTGGTTTAAAAATATTATCAAAGTCGTTGAACTCCTGCAAGGCTCCTGGGTTGTCAGTAAAAGTGCAATGGAGCATTGCGTGTTGCTGTGTTATGGACGTTACCTGCTAAGCAATGGGCCATGCCCACCACTCAACTTTCTGGCGACGAGAATCAGTTGCAAGATCTGCTGCCAGCTCAAAAGAGTCCCGAAGGATTCTTCAGTGGTCATCTCTGGATACACAGTCAAAATATCCAAGCCTTCTGAAAGGAGCAAGGGCAGAGCAGTCGCAGGTAGTGCTCTCGACACAACTGCAAAGATGGGATTGGCTTCCACAGCTTTCCAGAGCAGACAGCTAGCTATTCTTAGATCCTCTACAATGAACGGAAATCTGTTGTCACTCTTCGTGGGTTGTGGAGACTGCATCCAGTCTTCCATCAAGGCCATCACAACCCCTGCCACCTAGGCAGGCCTCAGTGACACACTTCTTCACTGTCAGAGTCAGAATGTCTGGCCAGTACCTTCCAGGCCCTCCAAAGTAAGATGAGTGTCTTGAAAACTCTGTCTGCGTGCATGGGCTAACCCTGTCCAGAGTCACCCGGTTGGTGTTGCTGGGCATGCAGTGAATATGTGCGCACATTTCCTCTGGCTTCAAACAGAACCTAACCAATGGGCGTGCTTTGCTATTACGTGAGTGCAAAGGCAAGCCTCACTGTGAGGGAGTCTCATTCACTCCAGGTCATGGCCTTGTCCCCCAGACTTCCCTTTCGGGGTTATAAAAACCACGCCCTCCCCGCTCCAAGCTGGCCTCTTTTTTTTTTTTTTTTTTTCCCTTTCCTACCCTCTCTCTTTCCTTTCTGTCTCTCTCTTTTGTTCGTATCTTGCTTCTCAGTTCTGTGTTTCCTTACGCTCGCCTCTCGCAACCATGCGGCTGTCCACCTTGTGGTATGCCTGCAGCTCGGCTGCTGTTGCTGCAGTGGCAGAAGTCGTTGCTCCGGACATCTCTGCAGTTGAACGCTTCTTGGGCTCTACTGTGATTACTTCTTACGTCTCGTCTCCTGTCTTGGTCACCTCCTATGACTCCACTGAAGACTCTGGTGGTTCGGAAACTTTCTCGTCGATGGTCACTGTGCCTACTGGTTCTGATACTACCACTGCTGTCTCGAGCCCTCTTGTTTCGATCCCATCTACGTCCAATTCTCTTGGTTCTACCTCTTTGGTGCCTGTTCCTTCGGCTTCTGACTCTCTTGGTTCAAGCTCCTTGGTTTCTACTACTTCTGTCTTGGTTCCTACGGAATCTACATCTCTTGGTTCAAGCTCTTTGGTCTCTGATCCTCCTGTTTCGAGCCCTGTTGTTCCCACTTCTATTGGTTCGAGTGATGTTGGTTCAAGCTCTTTCGATTCCAGCTCTGTGGTTTCCAGTTCGTTGGACTCCAGCCCTGTTATCCCCATCACCAGCACCACTGCTCTCTCCAGCACTAGCACTCCTGTCATTCCCACCTCAAGCACAAATGTCATTTCCACTGCTAGCACCGAGGCCACCAATGTCATCCCTAGTGGAAGCACCAGCGTGGCTTCGAGCGGTAGCTCTGGTGCTACCCCAGCCACCAGCACTGAGAGCACTTCCAACTCCGAGAGCACTTCTAGCTCGAGCACTAGCCTTGTTCTGAGCACAAGCACCGATGCTATCCCCAGCTCCGATACTAGTACAACTAGTACAGCGCTCGTTCCGACGGCCTCTGCACCGAATTCGCCTCCAGCTGTCTCGCCAGAGGATCCCACTGTCACGCTGCCGACAGATCCAACTTTCACTCTACCGACTGAACCAGCTAGTTCGTCCTCCGATCTTGTCACGAGCACTGTCTGGGTGACTCAGTCTCCTTCTACCGGCCCGCCCTATTCCTCGGCGCTGGTGGTCACTGTCACTGAAGTGCATCTAACCACCGTCACTGGCGTCATCCCAGTTACCACAACCGATGAAGTCGGATCCCCAGTCATGACCGTCTATCCAATCACCACGACCGATGATGCTGGAACCCCAATTGTTGGCTATCCATTGACCACAACCAACGACGGCGGAAGCGTTATCGCTACCCTCGCACCAATTGCCGAAGCTGAGACTACAACTCAGTATCCGTTAGAAGACGAGGTCATCATTTCCAGCATGTCTGCCATCTACAGCGATTTTGTTGCCGTCGTCCCGATCATCGACTCCTGGATCATCAACCCAGGCCCTCCCGGCAAAGAGCACGCTCTCGAGAAAATCGATGGCGTCAAGGGCAAGATCGAGAACTTCATCAAATCCTTGGGCGGAAAGTTGCCCCCTCGGTGCAAATCATTGAAGAAGCGAGGTCTCATCGACGGTGCACTCAACACGGCCATGAACATTGCTAGCGCAGCTGGAAATGTGGCTGGCACAGTACTGAACAGTTTGGGATGTATTGTGAACACCATTGACCCGCTCGTGGACGAACTCACAAAGGACAACAAGAACCAGGTAAAGGACCTCCTGAACAACCTGGTTACACCGAAGAACGTACCGGAGATTCCCGTTCCCAAGCCTCCTGGCCCTGGGGCCAACAACAACGACGATGAGGATGATGAGGACGACACTTCCTCAAGCACGTCTGCCTCGGAGACTACCACCACAACATCCTGTACCTCAGAGGCAACGGCCTTCCATGTCACCGTCCTCTGCCAGCCAGTTACATCCACCGTCTCGAATTTGACAATCTCTACCACCACCTGCAGCCCATCGACAACATTGACCACCACGGGGTGTTCCGTCACCGAGACTACCACAACAATCACCGAGACGTCCTCTTGCAACTCTGAAGAGACGGCTTATCAAGTGACGGTCCTCTGTGAGCCTACCTCAACCGTTGTCGGTGACTCGACGATCTCAACCTCCACATGTTACCCGACCACTACCATCACAACCACTGGGTGTTCTGTTACCGAGACTACCACCACGGTCACCAGCACCCCCACTCCAGGCTCATTATGTAGTCCGGGAAACTGTGGCGATTCATGCTATACTGGTGGACAAGGAGGATGGGTGCCTCTGTCGACGCTTGACTGCAAAAAGGTTCCAACACGCACGTTGAGCGCACTTCCCACTGAGAGCCAGCTACCGAAATCCGCAGTCCGCCATCGTCGCGCACACGCCCCTGCCAAACGCCAGGACGACTCTAACGATGAAGAACCTAGCGACGAAAGCCTCAGCGATGACGAGCCTAGCGATGACGAGCCCAGCGACAGCGAAACCAGCGAGGATGGACTTTTACCCCCCGTGGCCATGGGCGACGCCGACCCCGACGACATGCTCGCGGTCTATCAGATCCTCACGCAAGGATTCCTCCAAGCCGAGTCTGGTAATGGAGATGTCGCAGATAGATGGTCATCAGTTAGTCGAACGTCTTCAACGTGCGCTGAGTGGTGGCCGTTCGCACCTTTTGGCGAGCGGCTCTCGCGGATGGTTGCCGGCATGCGAGACCTTGAAGGTTGCACTTCAATATTCATCGTATCGACTGAAGGCGTGTACATTGCCCATTTGTGGGAAGACCCCGTCTTCGCGAATCAGGAAACTCGCCAATTGTCAGAAACGTACTTTTTTCAGCGGCGTTCCCTCAATGCTCTCCTGTATGATTCTTGGATTGGGGGCCCTCAGTCACATATTCACATCCCTGAGTTCCCTGATGTCAAAATACGAATCTCAGAGCTCGTGGGAACGTCGGACGCACCTGGGCCACTTCACGCTTCGAAGAGTCCTAAGGTTTATGTGATTACACCCTTCGACGAGGATACTCTGGGAGACGGACAGGAAGCACAGATCTTGTACGCCGGGCAAACTGAGTGGTTAGGTCAGGGAATCGCCTCTTTCCTGTACAACGACTTCGAAGGCGGAATCCCAGCTGGACTAGAAGCCGATGTCATTGGTTACGTCCCAGCCCGCGCCCAAGGAGCTCTGCTCGACGGCGATGCGAATCATATCGGTAAAGTCGTTGTGGATGTGGCGCCATATCACGCTTACGAACTGGTTGACGACCAGCACTACCATCGGCTCGGGCGTTATCGGCTGTGGGTTCAGGGCGTCGTGGCTGCCGAGGTGGAATACTATGCAAAGTACAATGCTCTTATCCCTGTCGGTGGTCAAGTACAACGACGAGATGTCCCGCCCGAGGACGACGATGTATGCCTGGCCTCCACGTCGAAGACTCTGTGCGAGGTTGGAACCTGTGGCGACGCATGCTCCGATCATGAGGGGTCATGGGTGACCATTGCTCCAATCGACTGTTCCCAGATCCCAACTTCTACAGCAACTGCGCTTCCCTCTGGGAGCCAGGACCTGGTGAAGCGAGACGACGACCCGGAACCCGCATCTCCAAGTCCCGATGCCCAGCCTCAACAATCTCAAGAGGGTGATAACGAGCACGCCTCGTCCCAGTTCGACGAAATACAGCTGGTCGATCTGAACAACCAATTGACCGAGGCCGGAGCGTGGCACGATTATGGAAAGAAAGGAACATCCGGTCACTGGTTTGAGTTCCCTCGTGAACTGGCGACTATGGGCATCAAAGGCTTGACCGGCTGTACCGCGGTGATTTTCACGTCCACCAAAGGTGTCTATTTCTCTCACATCTGGGAATTTCCCGTCTTTGTCTATAGAGATGAGAACGACGATCTCGTGCCTACCGCACCCGACTACTTCCAGCAGCAGACTTACGACGCTCTTGTCAATGGCGGGTCCAATTTCCCCTTGGTCGAACCGCTCTCAGGTTTGATCGGATCGGATACGGAGCCTGGGCCTTTGCATGTCTCTCATGACCCTCGACTATTTGTGGCAACACCATTCGAAGAGAAGACCGGATCGCCCTATATGTACTCGGATAGAGCTCAACTCCTCCTCGACCTATTCACCAAATTCCTCTACGCTGACTCTCCGGGGGCAAAAGGCGAGATCATTGGATATGAATGGAGCAGCAGCCAGCAGTCGAAAGACGACAGTTGGGTTGGCGGCAAAATCATCATCGAAGTCTCGCAGATCGACAAGTGGACGCAGGTCGGAATGGAATACACCGCAATGGGTCGTTATCGGCTGTGGATCGGTGGGAGCGAAGTCGCCGACGTTGAGTTCTACGATCCAGACACCACTTCTTCCGCTGGCGAACTCACACGGCGAGACGGTCTCTACGACGAGATTTGCCCACTGCCAAGCATCTCCATCACCACCATTACACCAGAGGTGCCTGCATACACTGACACTCCCACTCCCACCCCATCTCCGTCCGTTACGCCTGTCAACCCCCCAGGTCAGCCGCCAGGGTTTACCCTGCCCAACGGGCCCATGGCCACTGGAGCAACCCTCGACGCCAACTTGAGCTTCGTTAGCGAACAGCAATGCTACGAGTTACCGGGCATCTTCATCCCCCCCAAGGTGAACCAAAGCATCGTCGAGGAAGCCGCCGAATACTGCCGAAACGGACAAGGCATCAGCGACCTCAATACAGTGCTCGATTCCGACAGCAAACCTATCGACTACAAGCTGGCATCTGGCCAAACTCCCGACGGAAAAGCCATCAAGCCATTCTACCTTGTCCATTTCGAATGGGAGAAAGACTGCGAAGGCCCGCCCCAAAACGTCCACCATCCCATGGTCGGCCGCAACTGCCACCAGCTCATTGTCAACAACTTCAAGATGGAAACCTGCAAGTCCGACGCCGGCTACGGAGGCTCCATCGTCGTCGGCTGCATCCGCTATAGTTCATGGCTGAGCGACGATAAACAGGACCCCAACTGCGGAGACGCATGTTCTCTCCCCGACTCCGAAGACTCCCCTGCCGACTCCCAGGAAGTCGAAGCAGCAGAGCCCCTGCCATACAACAAAGACCTTATCGGCGAGACTCTCGGACTGGTCGGCCACACCCCGATCCACATCAAAAACGACGAACTCGTCCAGAAGCTGGCCGACAAATGCGAGTCTGAAATCGGAGTCACCTACGTGAACATCGGGCGGAACTCTGAGATCATGTTCTCGGCGACCCTCTCCGACGACGCAACCGAGGCCTACGTCACCCGGATCTACTGGAAAGATGGCTGCGAAGGTCCGAACCAGAACCCGTTGCACCCGATGGAAAAACTCTCGTGCAAGGACCTCACCGAGAAGAACTTTGACCAGAAGGCCATCAAAGCCGGCAACTACTACCTCGGCGGCGTCACCCAGGTTGGATGTCTCAACTATGAGAATACCATGACCGGCTATCCCATGGGCTCACCTCCTTGAGTCGGCTTGATGAGCATCGCTCAGTTCTGACACTTGCATGTCTCTGACCTCTTCCCTTTCCTTTCCTTTCCTGTCTTTCCTTTTTGTTCTATGAGACTTGACAGTGTATGATAGTGGCTGGCTGCTTGTTAGCTCACATTGTGTCCGCACTTGTCTATCATTCGTCTCATCTCAAAACGTTTCCTTCTGTCACGATTGTATGACTGCACGACTTCCATGTCTCTCCATAGCCAAGTTCTCGATAACATGTCTGCTCGTTCTAAATGCAACCTCTACTATATCCAGAAACACCCACTAACTCGGTTCAACGTAGAACGGCACCGGCCAAGTAGATACACCAGAGCCGCAGATACCCATGCCTCGCGAAAGAAGCGCTAGGCTCTCACTTATTGGCAAGTCACTCCAAACGGTAGGTATAACTCCTCCTGGCCTTATAGACATCGTGCGAAAACGGGCTCGGACCTCGCGTACGCAGGGCATCGACCACCGGCACAGGTACCTAGGTAGAGGTCCGCCACACTCTCTCAACGTCGTATTCTCCTGGAGATCCGCGGTACAGTAAGTACATAAGCCATTTCCAAAGCGAGTATTTCTGCTCCGCTCAGCACGGAGAGAAGAGCCACCAGCTAGCAGCATACCGCCAGACTCGATTATTCATTAGATGGGCTGGCTGTTAACGCAGCAGTAGTGAGTCGGGCTGCTTGCCCCTTTGCGCTTTACTCTATGCCAGCCCTCATGAGCGTACTAGTTTCGAATGGTCGTACAGAAGACCCCTCTCTATGCCTGTCCGCGGACTCTCAAAATCTCGCCCTAGCAGCTAGGCAGCCACCTCAGGAGATAGCGGGGACTCCAAGGGGTGTATGGAGGGTATCCCATTCCGAGGATAACAAGTCGACGAGAATAACGAGTTCAGCAAGTAGCAGGAAGACGAGACCTCGTTATCTCGTTATGGCGGGGTCCTGCTCTACTTGAGGATGGCTTCAGTTCATTCGCGCTGCCGGGGTCCCCGAGCTTCGTTGGCCCGAGTTTGGTTAACGCTGCTGGCTTTCATAAGGCTCGAAATGTTTAGGTCGGCCCGAGCCACTAAGGGGGTTTGTCATGAGACTCCAAGAGTGATCCGCAAGTATACTCGCCACGGTCCAGAACGGATGTAAAGGAGCCGGAATGGGGATGCTGAACTTTTGACCAAGCTCGACGAAGACAATTATTTTCTAGAATCGTAAGATTTACAGGCAGTGATCGGCACAAAGGTAAGTGTAGCTACTAGCTAAATATATCATGAGCTATACGGTAGCCCTTCGTACATGCGACGAGATCTACAGCATTTCGACACTCCAATGGAGCTAGAAGTCTGGTTTTCTTGGAGAATAAGAACGTGGATAACATAGTTTGTAGTTTGGTGCTGATTGTAATGGTTCTCGAGAGAGGCTTTATATACCTTTCTTGAAGCATAGCGTAGGTCTAAAGATTGGACTATATACATACTTGCAACATGTCTGATTATGATGTCATTGCGCGTTTTGAAATCTTTTAGTATTACACCGACCATTCATCCGCAAAGATTTTCCAATAACCATAGATAGCATCGCCTAGTTGGTAGAAAAGCTTCATGCGGTGTTGCCCCTCGTCGGAGATTCCCCGCGATGGCCAGCTGATCAGCCGAACGTTGCAGGACAGCCGAGATCAGTGCGGAGTGTACTCCAACTACGAAACATCCTGAGCATTCGCATAAACCCGCAATACTTGGCTTACTCTGCCCTGCAGCGTGGCTTCTCCAACCAACTGTCCAGAGTCTACGATTTCCTTCAACCTACACCAAAGCTTCACTCCAGTATGCTCACAGCCCCAGTTGAAGTCGACGTCCTAGTCATCGGCAGCGGCAATGCAGGCCTCTGCTCCGCAATCTCAGCCGCCGAGTCCGGCGCCAGCCGCGTTCTCTTGATCGACTCCTGCCCTGAAGCCTGGGCCGGCGGAAACTCCTACTTCACAGCGGGGGCCTTCAGAACGGTCCACCATGGTCTAGCTGATATCCTACCGATTGTGAATAATGTCGAGCAAGAAAAGGCGTCTAAGATTGACGTTGAGCCGTACACAGAGGCAAACTTCTCCGATGACCTTGCACGGATCTGCGTCGGCCGATCAGATCCTGATCTTTCCAGAACCCTTGTGCAGGATAGCAACGAGGCAGTGAAATGGCTCGCAGAGCACGGCGTGCGCTTCCAGCTGAGCTTCAACCGCCAGGCTTATGAAATTGATGGAAGGTTCAAGTTCTGGGGCGGCATGTGTCTCAAGACGCAAGATGGGGGCAAGGGCCTGATTGAAGACGAGAGAGCCGCGGCGGAGAAACTAGGCGTCGAGATTCTCTTCAAGACAGCAGCGAAGCGGCTGACTCTTGATCCCACCACTGGAGCAATCCGCTCAGTGATCGTGCAAGACGCCTCTGGCGAGCGAGAAATCCTCGCCAAAGCCGTCATCCTCGCAGCCGGCGGCTTCGAGGCAAACCCGCGAATGCGCGCCCAGTTCCTCGGGCCCGGCTGGGACTTTGCGCATGTCCGCGGGACGCCATACAATAATGGCTCGTGTCTTGAAATGGCCATCCGTGATGTCTCCGCAAAGCAGGCGGGCAATTGGTCGGGCTGTCACTCTGTCGCCTGGGACGCGAATGCGCCGCCTGATTCAGGTGACAGGGTTGTCTCGAATGAGTTTACGAAGTCCGGGTACCCGCTGGGTCTCATGATCAATACGGAGGGGAGACGATTCGTGGACGAAGGGGTTGATATGCGGAACTATACCTATGCGGTGTTTGGGAAGGCGATCCTGGCGCAGCCGGGCCATGTTGCGTTTCAGGTTTGGGGCGCTGATATGGTGCCTTGGCTACGGGGGGAGGAGTACAGAGAGGAAATTGTTGAGAGGATTGCCGGAGATACATTGGAGGAGCTGGCCGATCAGTGTGCTAAGCGTGGACTGAAAGACCCAGGCCAGTTCATGGATACGATCAGGGAGTATAATGATGCTGTTGGAGCTTTTCAGCAGGAAAACCCCGAAAGCAAGTGGGACCCAGCGGTCAAGGATGGGCTCTCAACGCAGTCAACTCGCAAGAGATTGGCTCTGCCTAAATCAAACTGGGCTACGCCGCTTACACAGGGACCGTATATTGCGGTCAAGGTGACCTGCGGCGTAACCTTTACCTTTGGTGGGTTGGATGTTGACCACGAGACCGCGGGCGTTCTTTCGTCGGCTTCCAATTCTCCCGTGCCTGGGTTGTACTGTGCTGGTGAGATGCTGGGGGGCTTGTTTTGGGACAATTACCCTGGAGGTAGTGGATTGACGTCTGGGGCCGTTTTTGGTCGGAAGGCCGGACGTGCGGCTGCTGCGCATGCTCGCGGATAGAGTTTTGGAGATGAAATGCCCTTGTTGTTTGCCTGGCATGTGAGTTTCATTCGTGCAAGCTAGGCTGATAGATTTCTCTTGGTGGGACGACCAGACCGAAACAGTATGTGGGACGTGGGTAGCTAGGCTGCTGGATTTGCCTATCATTCTCAACGGAGTGCAAGTATAGCAGCAAGCATACGCCTGTGGCTCACAATGGCACTAGTCCACAACCTTCAATTGTTGCCGGATGGAGGATGTGTCCAACTTGCTTGCTTGTAGGCTCCAATCCGTTACAGCAGCAGTATCCGAAGCTCCTTGCACTCTCTGAACCCACAGCTAGATTTAGCCTACTAGGCAAAGCTTGTAGTGGGGTTGAGTTTATTCGGTGGCACGTAGGGACCAGGGTTCATTTCGACCACAAGTCGAGTTTTGTCCTTGAGGATGTGGGTAATTCTCCTGATAGCCGCAAGTCCATGGGTGGTGGGCTCATACGCTCGCTGGGTCAAATCTTGATCTCCAATGCCAGTGGTAGTTGGAATGAAAACTGTTCTGCCTATCCCAAATGCAACAACAGTACGTAAATTGTCAGTCAGGAGCTAGTCGGAAGTATACCGTACTCCACACTCGTCCATGGGTCTCACATGTATACCGTGACGGTTTCAGCGAGGCTGTAATTTTGACATCTGTATGATGTTGTGAAGCCTAAATCTTGTTGCTGACGGCTTGTTCCCTAGGCTAGGCATCAGGGAAGGGAAAAAGGAGCGCAGATAGACGAACATCGGATCTCATGCGGAGAAGTGCGGCAGATCATTGCATTTGATTGCGAGGCCAGTGGGGCCAAGCTGCACTGAGTCAGCACATCAAAGTGGTTGCCTGCCACGTGACTCGTCAGATCTGTGGCTTGGCGATGAGGCTTTGCTTCACTCGCCACTCCTCATTGGTTAGGCAGCACAATTCCCTCCCAGGCCTTATTCGAACCTGCTCCTCTCGTGCAGCCTACTTCTGATTTCCTCATCTATCGCTTCTGTGCTGCTGCGCTGCTAGTGCTTCAGTCTCTTCCTCACTTCTATCAGCTCGCTCAACAACAGCGCTCGCCTTTGAAATGCTCTGAGGTCAACCCCCGCCCCCGCACCCGCTCGAGTCGTCTCCGGTCTCGCCAAGATGTCCGTACTCCCGCACCACGGGGGCTCATTCCTCCAGCGCCGCCTCACCAAGCTATACACCGACACCAAGACTTCTTGTGAGAGCGTCACCACCGCTGTCAATGCCGTCGACGATCCCGAACTCGTTTCCATCCACCGCGAGTTCAAGACCCAGAGAGATAGGCTTCTGGCATGGGGTTTGGCCTGGACCGATGCGAGCGCCGCTCAGCCCAACGACATCGACGAGTCGCTGACCCAGGCTGGGTACAGCGATCTCGTGGAAAGCGTCATGTCAGCCATTCAGAATATACTCAGCGAGGCGGAACAATTGCAGAACAAGGGCGCCCCAGCTTCAGATCTACCTCCGAAGGGAGGCAAAGCGGAATCTTCCGCGGGGAATGGCCTCGGCGGGTTCCCCAACAAGACAAACTGGACCAGTGACGATGTAGCTCGATCTAAAGAACTCCTCAGCAGTCTAACGTCAAGCATCGATGTACTATACGAACTCTCTGGCTCGCGTCGCGACATGACTGCCAGCGCACAGCCGTCCGGCAATGGCCGTACCCGGTCTTATCCCTCTCCTCAGGTCAGCAGCCCTGGTGGTGATTTCGGCCGCGAAAAGCTTCGAGATCCCAAGACGTATCACAGTATGTCTTTCGATAGCGCACGGAAACACCAAACTCCCCAATCGTCCAAATCCAAGGAGGCCTATGAATATTCCTCGTTTTCAAACGTCCATGCCCTCACTCAGTCACCCGTCTTCGAACAACCCAAGCTAGAGAGAGCTTTCAGTAAAGCGTCTGCCGATTCGAGAAGTTATTTGATCGACCGGTCTGCGCTGCAGCTAGCTGGTGCATCCCACGACAACAACCCGCCTCCGTATGAGATGGTCGCAGCTTCGACCAATTCTCGAGTTCTCGGCCGCATGAAAACCTCGGCTCTACCCTACCGCCACAACATTACGGAATCTACGATCAGCATCCTCGTTGAATACACCCCGATGGTACTGGATTCGTCTTCCAATCCTCCCTTTCCCGAAGATGCACGACTGGGCAACGTGCACGAAACCCTTGATCAGCTGGTTCAGAATGCGCGGGTCTCTCACCTCGGACTATTGAACTTTGTCGGGTACTATATCGACAGACCCAATTCGCGTTACGCTTTCGTCTACCAAATGCCCGTCGACTATTTTCCGTTCCTGCAGAATCCCACGGACCTTCTGAATGACCTGAAGCCCAAGCCATTAGTCTCGCTTCTTCAGATGGGAGAGGAGTTTCCTGTGCCAAGCTTGGAGACTCGATTCCGCCTGGCTTATGACCTCTTGATGGCTGTACTGCAACTCAGGAGCCAGAACCTCGTACACGGAAATATCAACAGCAGCAATGTTCTCATCTTCCCGGGCCTGAATGCGAATGAAAATGAAGTCGGACTTACCGAAAACCTCCGTCGTCCTTACCTCACATCCTTTGCTCAGTTCTCAGGGAACAACCCCTCACCCGAGCCTCTCTCTTCAAACATGTATCGCCACCCTGATGACAAAAGGTCCCTTAATGATGATGCGGCCTGGTCCTACGATCTCTACTCTCTCGGATTGGTTCTGATGGAAATCGGACTCTGGATACCCATTAGCCGTCTTTGGAAACTGAAGTACACCAACTCTATGTTTAAGCAGAGAGTGGAGAGTATGTACCTGAAGAAGTTGGGTCCCAAATGCGGCAGCGCATACATCCATATCGTTCAGCTCTGCCTAGACGCCCCGAACTTCCACCTCTCGACCCAACCTTTTGACGATTTCAATTTGAGAATACCTCAAACTTTCCACTACCCTGTCTTGGATTTGTCAGCGCCAGAGGGAATCTTCTCGTTCTCTATGAACTTTATCTACACATTGTGTAAGATCGCCTGGTCTTGCTGCAGGATTGACATGTTCTCCGCACCAGCTGCCGAAGAGCTGGATGATTGTCTTCCTCTAGCCCTTGTTCCTGGCTCCGAAGCAGACGCCGCAAAGCAAGTTGCCCGAGAGTATCAAGGACCTCAGCAGATAGCTCGTGTCCCTCAACCATTTACTACGGCTCCAGCTCCTGAGATGAAGCTGATGAAGGTTGGGCTCGAGGATAAAAGGCTCAAGAAGCGCACATTCAAGAAACTCACAACAGTCGAGATTCCTCAGGCACACCTCGACGAGTGGAATTTCAAGATGTTGCCTCGTTTGAGGAAGCTGCTGCAGAAAATTCTGAAAGATTCGTCCGAATCATGTGGTGTCACTCTCATGATGACTGGCGATGGCTTGGACAACGCGAGGACCACTATTTGTGTGACTTGCGCTAGTGTAAAGAAGGTCAGGGCGGCTCTCAAGAAGTACTTCCCTCTCGACGACAAAGAAGATTGGGATTTGCTTGTGCTTCGCGGAGATATTGAGCGATCGAAAGTCCCTCGAAACAAGCGTCGTCGGCCTGCAAAGACCGGACCCCAGAGCACACTTGAAGCCCCTCCTCCTCCACAGGACCCAAACCCCTGCTTCCAATCGAGGCCTCTGTGTGGTGCGTCCATGGGCGCCTTTATGAATGAAGAACATCTTCCTCCTGTGTCATATGGCGGTGCTATCCTAGTCGATGGCATTCCCTATGGTATGACAGTTCACCACATGCTTGAGGCTCCTAGCGACCAAGAGGATGCGGAGGATCTACATGAAGCCGTTGAAGAGGCGCCTCTCCGCTCCGCGGGAAACTGGCCTCGCGATACGCCCGCCCAAAATCCTCAACCTATGTACGCATGGGGTGATGATACTTCCTCTCAGCATAGTCTCGAGTTCGAGGTCTCGGATGATGAGGACGGCGACGACTACTACGATGACTTTGCTCTTTCCGAGGGATATTCATCCGATGAGGGCGAGGATGACTTCGGTTACGATGACGATGACAGAGCCTCCATTGGTGACACTGCTGGCATCGAACCCGGAGAAGAACCTCCGGTCTTCGTAACCCAGCCCGCCATTGATGATGTTCGTGAAGATTTCTTCCCCTGCCCTGAAGATCGAGATGATGAGCATCTCGCTTCTCATACTTTTGGATACGTTCATGCTTCGTCGGGTGTTAGACGCTGGACGCGACAGGGCGTCAAACATGAAATTGACTGGGCCCTAATCAACATCAATCAAGATCGCCTAGATGCACGGAATATTGTCTACGACAAACCATCTGTTTCTCCAGTTGCTCCAGTAAGACGGAGACCCGGTGAGCCCATGCCTCCACAGCAACGGCATCCCATCCTCCTGAACGGTATAGCGCGATTTGAGGAACTCGGTGGCCTCAATGTCCACTGCTGCGGTCGAACCAGCGGGTTGCAGACTGGACAGATCTCCAAGGCGTTGACAATGGTCAAACTCCACGGCCGGCAGAGCTTCTCCACCAGCGTCGGGGTTGACGGGAACTTTGGAGGTGAGTGAGTGCAACTCACCAGCAATCTCTTACTTTCTTCATCTTTTCTCATACTAATTTTGCTCTTCAGTTCCCGGTGATTCTGGTGCTTGGGTGTTTGAAAGGTCTACCGGCCGCGTCTGCGGAGCTGTCCTTGCATGGTCCGAGACACTTCGACTCGCCTACATCGCGCCAATGGAGGTCCTTCTCGAAGACATTGCGCGTACGCTCCAAGCAACAAACGTCACACTCCCAGGTAGTCCTGACGAGTCTGTTCCCTACGCTATGCAGCACTCTGTTCCGAACCCTAGATATCTTGGCCCACCCCCATTGCCGGATCAGTCACTCCATGTTGATTTCAACCGGCAGTTGCATCTTGATGATCAGAACGTCGGCACCGTGAATACTAGTCGTGGACTGAGAGATCCGTATCAAAATCTACCACCCATCCTCACTCCGGGGCCAGGTCGCAGTCTTGAACGACAAATTGCTTAGCCGTCTTGTCGGCCCCTCCTATTTGCTTGAACGCCCCCTTTTCCGGGTTCCCTACTTCCCTTCTCATGTATATACCCACTTCCTCCATGCTTTGTCGTTGCTGCGCTTTTCTACACCCGCAATGACCCGCTCTCATGACCCGATTGCTTTTGATATAATACCCCCTGCGCAATTTTGATGACAGAAACAATAATGAATGGACAACTATATTGGAAACCGAATACTATTTGATTACGTAGATGCCCGAAACTATAGATTAAACTTGTCGCCCCAACCTAATCTCTTCATCGTCCACTGTCTCCTAACCCATTGGCCAACGTACCAGCAGCAAATCACCTCTTGATCTTGAGCTGCCCATACTCATCACAAACAACATGTTCATCGACATGACAGAAGAACCCCGTACTCGTCGAAGACTTGATATCAAACCCGCCCTCATCCCGCCAAACCTTCTACATGTTCCTCCGAACCACACTCTTCTCCTGACGATCGCGGATCCGCAGCTTCTCAAAGAACACATACGACGCGTAGAAAATCGAACTCGTCCGCCTCTCGCACGGGCCAGACTGCTCCAGAAACAACTTCAGCATCATCCCCATCCGGTTCTTGTTCCCCGCCTGGTCAGGGAACGTCTTCGAGATCTCGCGGCAGAACGCCGCGCGCGTCATGAGCGGGTCTTCGAGCACGGCGCGGATCTTCTCGCGCACTTCGTCGCACGTATCGTCGATCTGCACGTCCGCGCTTTCCTCGCCGGGAAGCGAGACCAAGCTCATATCGTATTTGCTGGCGAACTCCTCTTCTTGTGCCGCCTTCCTCGCCGCTTTCTGCTCCATCTTATCCAACCCCAACACCCGCCTCCTCAGAAAAAACCGGTGCGCATTCTGGTAGCACGCCGAGTCCTTGCCCTTCCACGCGCCCTTCTGCTTCAGGAACTCGCAGTACGGGTCCGACGACACGCCAATCATGTCCTGGAACTCGCCGGCTTCCCACTTCTGGTTTGTCTCCACGAATTTCCAGATTTTGCCGCGGATTTGCCCGCAGCTCCATTTCGGGGCCTCGAAGCGTGGGTCGTCCGGGTAGTCTAGCTCTCCTTGTGAGTCTGAGTCTGATGCTTCTGCGGTGGACATTTCGGTGGTGGTGTTTGCGTTGGCGTTTTCTTCGTCGTTGGCGTTGTCTTCGTCGTTGGCGTTGTCTTCGTCGGATGAGGATGAGATTGAGCCAATGTCGGTGTCGTCGGCGGGTCTTTTGCGTTTTCTTGTGGCAGAAGCTTTCTCCGGTTCAGCTCCAGTTCCGGTTTTAGCTGCAGCTTCACCGTCAACGGTGGTGACGTCTTGGGCTTCCGCCGCAGTTCCGAGATACATCTGGGCCGGGGTTGGCTCAAGGCTATCAGGGGTCATCTCTGCTACCGAGGGTTCAGTGGGGGTTGTTGTCATCGTGGACGGTTGTGTACCAGTAGGCCTAATAACTCGAGCTGAAAATTGAGCGAGGATCTCAGGCCATAAAATCAATGCGGCAGAAGAAAAGCTCAAGTGAACCTCAATATAACGGAGTTTCGTTTGAGTGAGGACCATTTGACAGGTCAGATATACATCGTGCTAAATGTGGATCCAAAGTGTCTGGGGTGGAGAATTTGACGAGATGCGGTATATTAGGAGAGCCAATAGAATGTGTGCGTATACTAGTCATGTGATGTCTCCTAAACATCCAGCAACTGTACACATTTTCAGGATCTCCATCACCCCTGCTTTCCTCCAACATAAATAAGGATAGGGCTTATCTTAAAACTTCCGAATCCTCCAAATGAGGTTTCACTTGACAGGCTCTGCGTAAATGCACACTAAAAAGGCTTCTAGAAGACGACTGGGACGGCGGCAGCGGATTGCATCGTCTAAAATTACTCCTATGGCTGCGACCCGGGTTGAGCTACTGAAGCGCACTTTATGATCGAAATAATCCATTCAATGAAGAGAAGCTAACAAACAGACATGCAACAGTGTATATGCAAGAACCAAGCCATAACCGTGACCATAACATATGCCTTCTAGCCCAGTAAAACCAAACAATAAGAAAACGTGCCACCGGCATTCAATAATCATGAGGCATATCAAAAATCCAGATTCGAAAAATAGAAAGCAGAAAGAACAGAAGACGCTATGAAACAAAACAACAATGCCAGAAGTAAATCTTTTGGAAGAAAGATCTAGTTGCCTCCGAGAGACTTGAGAATAGCCTCCTTCTCCTCAATGGGGAGGAAGCTAAGAGCCTGCTGAATGCCCTTGAGGCCGCTGTCGCGGTTGCTGAAGAGGAGATCAGAGACTTGAGCAGCAATAGCTTGAGACTTGAGGGCTTCGATTTTCTCCTGGATGAGCTCCTTGTTCTCTTCATACCAGGTGGCGACGCGGCGGTCGTCACTTTCAACCTCGCTCTCGAGGAAGGGAGTCCAAGAGTGCAGGTTACGAAGGTGGGTGTTGCGAGGAGAGTCGCTGGAGGCAGGGGATGCGCCCTGGGCGACGGCTCCGCTGCCTTCACCCTGAATGGGAGCAGGAGCAGCGCGGAGCATGCGCTTGACAATGTACTCCTCGCTGATACGGCGGCGCACACGCCAGTAGAAGAAGCGACGGGCGTTCTTCCAGGTCAGAGCCTGACGAATGGCACCCTTGGCCTGCATACGACCGGCGCGATCGTGGAGATCAGCAAACTGTAAAGCGATCTGCATGTAAACAGGAAGGAGCTGCTCCTCGCGGGCAGCCATCTTGTCCTTGATCTCCGAAAGCTTCTCTTTGCTGATGTTCTTCTCCTGAAGTGCGCGGCGAAGTTCTCCGTAGGTAGGGTCCAGGCGAGCCATGGTCTCCAACTGCTTCTCGCGGCGGAACTTGATACCCACAATACCCTCGGGCTCCAGAACACCACCACGAGCCTCCTCGTCGGCGTACATCTCCATCTGGTCTGGGTTGATGGTGGGGTCGACGACGACCCAGGATCCACCACGCAGTTCACCGAAGGGAGGAATGTAGACGAAGACAGGCTGCTCGTAGTTGACAAGAGCATCGACGATGTAGGAACCGTACTTGAGGACCTCGTTGTACATGTCACGCTGTCCACCGGAGAAACCTCTCCAGTTGGCGAGGATCATGACGGGGAGCTGCTCACCGTTGTTGAAGTCACGGAGGGCCTGGGCAGTCTTGAATGATGAGTTGGGGTACCAGACACCACCAGCTTCCTGGGTGATCATCTCCATGGAGTCAGGGTTAGCCGGGTCGGCGGGGGTAACGTTCTCCACAGAGCGAGTCTCGACAGCGATGACACCCATGGGGATACCGCCAAGCCTAGCGCGCCCAACAACGACAGTGCGAGCCCAACCGCCAAGAGCCTCCTCAAAAGAGCCGGCATCGAAGAGACCGGGAAGGAAGCCCTCCTCGTCCTCCTTACCATTGATGAGCCAGCGGACGTCGTAGGCCTGCTTGGCAGGGGGGTAGTAAGCAATATCACGGTCCCAGTTGTCAGAGAATGGTCGGATAGGAGGTAGAGCACCCTTCTTTTCAGGCACAAAGGAGAGCCAGTCGACAATCTTCTCAACACCGTCAAAGTCGTTGGCAGCGGTCATGTGGGAGACACCATTCTTGTACATGATCTGGGTACCACCAAGCTGCAAGTTCGAGGTATAGACCTCACGACCGAGCAGCTTGTTGATGGCAGGAGCACCGGTAAGAATGATGGGCTGGCCCTCGACCTGGATAGCTCGCTGTCCGAGACGGACGAGGTAGGCACCAATACCGACGGAACGACAGGTGACGAGAGTGATAGTGAAGATATCCTCGTAAGCGCGGGAGGTGGCACCGGCAATGAGACCAGAGCCCTTCAGACACTCGACACCAAGACCATCCTTGGCACCAATGATGGTGGTGATCTTGTGTCGCTCCTCACCCTCATCGTTGATCAGCTCAGTAATGACCTCCTTCTTCTTGCTAGCATCAAACTTCTCCTTGACCTCGGGGGTGAGGTAGAGGTACTTGAAGCCAGCCTCGGGCTTAGCAGGGTCGTTCCATGCAACCGAGAAATACGGGATGAGCTCATCAGCCATACCAATACGAGCACCGGAGTTGGCAGACAGATAGATGCGAGGGATACCGAGCTCACGAGCCAATTCAGTACATCTGTGGAAGAACTTGTCTTCCAGAGGACCGAAAGAACCGATCTGGAAGGTAATGTCGTTCGCGACAATGATGAAGCGTCTGCCCTGGGGATATTCAGGAGTGCGAGCAGTAACAATCCAACCAACCATACCGTGGGTGTTGGTACCAGGGCCCCGAGAGATTTCAACCAAGTTGTCGCTGTCATCCAAGACAAGCTCGCTGTACTCCATGCACTCGCCAAGAGGAGGGCGACGCTCAATCAAGCTAGGGCTCTTCTCGATGGCCTTGATCCACGAGTTCTGGAAAGCCTCACGGAAAAGCTCAGGGAAATCGTAGACGTACTGGGTGCCCATGAGGTGAGCCTTGTACCGCTTAGGCTGCAGCCACTCCTTAGTAGGGTAAGGGGTGGAAACGGCACGCAAGTGGTTGGAACCAAGCTTGTTACCAATGCTGTGGAGGAGCCATTCGCCCTTCTCAGTCTTCTTCTCCTGGTAAAGCTCAACCTGAATAATGTATCCAACAGTGTTGCTGATGATGACACGCAGAGGGTAGGGCATGCCGGTGGCGGGGTCGGTGCACAAGATGCGAATTTCAGCACCGGTGACACGGAGACGCCACAGGCGAAGACCGAAGCGGTCCAAAAAGCCAGCCAGGGCCTCTTCCACATCCTTGGGCTCTAGATTGAATACGGGAGAGAAGTTGATAAAGATGTGGTTAAGATCGGAGTTGTTGTTGCCAATAACCTCCAGAGCATCCAGGATGTCGTTCATCAAGCGGTCAGCCTCGGAAGTAAGGTACTCCGCGGTGGGAATGTCATCACGCAGACGGCCGGGGCGGACGACAGCACGAACAAAGTATCGCTTGTCCAAAGCCTTGTCGTTCTCAGGCCCCTTGCCAATCGCCTCATAGACGTGGATGTTCCTGTTCTCGGTGAAGACGGGCTTAATCTTGAACTTGGAGAGGCGGTTGAGTTCAAGCTGGAAGGCCAAAGCAGGCTCGCTGTGGCGAATACTCTCATCTTCCTCGTAAGCGGGACCCCTAAAGGTGTAGTAGCTAGGATAGACACCCTCCTTGCCACAGATGAACGTCACACGACGAATACGGCGGGCAAGGAACTCGTCCTTGAAACCAGAGACGACCTTGTTGATTTGGGCAACGATCTGGGCATCATCGAGGTCCTCAATGTCGCGGATAGCAACGTTCAGAACACCAGACAATTCAGTAGACTCGCTGTCAGCACGAGGAGCTGGGCGACGCTTGCCCTCTAGGGAAGCAAGGAGGCCGTGATCGCTGGGCCTCTTGGCACCAGCCTTGGGGAACACCTCCAGGGCCTTGATGAGGTACTCCTCAGCGTCCTCGAGGTACTGGACAGGAAGAATGACACCCTTCCTAGGTGTAGAGTCGGGGCTGTCGTTCAGGAAGTTGGACATGTCACTAATGGAGTTGATGCGCTTGAAGGGGTTCGACTCGGTGGTAGGAGTGCTGGGGGTGGACGGGTGGGTGCCAGCAGTCATAGGTCCGAACTCAGGCTGACCCAGCTTGCCCATTGTGAAGTCCCAGGAGATAAACGCAGGCTCGCCCTGGTGGTGGTATTGCATACCCTGAATGGAGTAAGCGCGGTAAGCGCGGCGGACGTAAACCTCGAGAGCAGCCAGGGTGACCCAGGCATCCTTGTGGACAAAGAATCGGGGCAGAACATCGAATACAGTGTACTTGGAATCGACAACCTCCTTGAGGGCACCGAGATCCGGCTCACGGTGGGCCCAGCCGGTCTCGCCGTACTGAGACTCGGCAACAGCGGACCGCAGAATGAGCTCCATCTGAGAGAGACGCTCTTCCAGGGATGGCAGAGCACACTGAATGAGGACCTCACGAGCCTTCAGTGTGACCTTGGCAGCCGCACGCGACTCAATTTCCGTCACCTTCTTGAGGACTGACTTGAAGTACTGGCCAACGTTAGCCATTCCGGGCTGGTTGGGGCGGTAGATGGCCAGGATGGCGAGAATCAGGTCATTCTTGGCGCCAATGCGGCTGTGAGAAAGAGCAATCTGCACAACGGTGGCGACATCATCCTTGTGCTCCTCACGAAGGGCAAGGATACCATCCTCATATCTGGACTTGCTGCCGGAGAACAGCTTCTCAACAGCAACATACTGCTCCAAGAGTCCAACAAACACGTTGTACTCGTGTGCCTTCAAGCCGTCAAGGTAGTTGTTGATAACCTGGACCAGAGGAAGAAGGGTGGTCTTCAGGATCTCAGCGTCGGCGGGGTTGACGTTCTCTTCGATGAAGCGGACCATGGTCTTTTGCAACTGCCTGGCGGGGAACTCAGCCTTGCGAGATTTAGCGCGATCCACAATGTTTTGGAGCTGGGAGTCCAGCTTCTGCGGCATGCGGGAGTGAAGGGCAGATGACTGGGCGTTCCACTCGCTGTAGGGCAGCTCAGCGTCACGAAGAACCTCAATGAGCTCCTTGAGAGTAGAGTTCATGATCACCTGGTTGTCGAAACCCTTCAGGATGTTCTCAAGGATGCTGTGCAGAAGGAAGAAACGCTGCGCAGGCTTGTTACCAACGACCTGAGGAGGGCCAATAGGAGGAAGCTGCTCGGTGAAGGGCTGGGCGTGCTTGATACGGGATGGGTCATCAAGCGCAAGGATACCAAGAATGTCACCAGCCTCAAGGGTAGCTCCAGGCTGCTTGATAAGCTGGACAATACCATCCTCCTGCGCAATCAAAGGCATATACATCTTCATCACTTCCACCTCAGCGAAGGGCTGACCAGCGCGAACATGCTCGCCGTTTTCGACAGTGAACTTGACAAGCTTTCCGGGAGAAGGAGTACGAAGCTGGGTGGGATCGTTCTCCTGCTCGAGCAAACAAGTCTTGCCATCCACGCTGAGACGGGTGGCAGCAGCCTCCTCCTTCCAGTAAACGTTGTGACTACGACCGTTGAGGAGGACCAAAAGACCACCGTCGGCCAACGCACGGACGCCAACAGAGCACTTGGAGCCGTTGATGAAAAGGTGGTAGCTATCAAGACCGGCACGGGTAGCAGTGAACTTGTACCGCTTGCCTTCGTAGATGAAGTCCACGGGGAAGACAGTCTTGAGCACATCCTTGGAGGGAACCTGACCCTTCTGGATGCCGTTGCGGTACTCCTCGAGGCGCTCCTCGCTGGCCTGGTGAGCCTTGGTGACAGCACCGCAGATAACGGCGATGGAGGTATCCGGGCGCTCAGCAGTCAGCTTGTTGGAAATCAATTGATCCAACCATCCAGTGGTGATCTTATTTTCCTCGAATGCCGGCGTCTCCAGAAGCTTGATCAGGTACTCAATGGTCGTGCGGAAATCACCACGAATGCTCAATTCCTTCAGGGCAATGACCATGTGCTTCCGTGAGGCAGATCGGTTCTCTCCGTAGGCAAAGATGTGACCGAACTGACTGTCAGAGAAACTGTGAATACCACCAGCCGTTCCGACGGAGAAATAACCCCAGACGTTGGAAGAACTTCGGAAGTTCAGTTCGTGCATGGTTCCGCTGGAAGGCTTGAAGCCCTCACCGGGATCTTCAGAGGTGATACGGCAAGCAGTGGTGTGTCCCTTGGGCTGGGGGCGGCGCTGAGTCTTGTAGCTGTCTTCGCTGGAGAAGTCATAATCGATCTCGGCGGATGTGTTGGGATCAACGCCGTAGAGCAGACGGATGTCGCGAATGCGGTGCAGAGGGATACCCATGGCAATCTGAAGCTGGGCGGCGGGCAAGTTGACACCAGTGACCATCTCAGTGGTGGGATGCTCGACCTGCAGACGGGGGTTGAGCTCCAGGAAGTAGAACTTGTCATCGGCGTGAGAGTACAGGTATTCAACTGTACCGGCTGAGACATATCCAACAAGCTTACCCAAGCTGACGGCTGCACGCTCCATAGCCTGGAAAGTGGTGGGGTTCGCGATGGTTGCTGGCGCCTCCTCAATGATCTTCTGGTGTCGTCGCTGCACTGAACAATCACGGCCGAAAAGAGAGATGTTGTTACCGTACTGGTCAGCCAGCAATTGAACTTCCAAGTGACGGGCGTTACCGGCGAGCTTCATGATGAAGATAGGTGATCCAGGAATTTCATTCGCCGCAGCCTTGTACAGGGGAATGAAGTCCTCTTCCTTCTCAACCTTACGGATTCCCTTACCACCACCACCCTCGGAGGCCTTGACCATGACGGGGAACCCAATCTCCTTAGCCTTTTCGAGACCCTCTTCTGGTGAGAACGTGCAACCCTTGTTGTAGATCTCATCCTTCACGGTGACAATGCCGTTATCATCGACCTGGACCTCATCCACACCGGTTCCAGACCAAGGAATACACGGTACTTCAGCGTGCTGAGCAACAATTGTGGAAGAGATCTTGTCACCAAGAGAGCGCATGGCAGAGGCGGGGGGTCCAATGAAGATGATCTTCTTGGGAGAAGCAGCAAGTGATTCGGGTAACCGAGGGTTCTCAGAGGCGTGACCCCAGCCGGCCCAAACGGCGTGGACGTCCATTCGTTCCGCCACATCCACGATCAGCTCGACGTTGGCGTAGTTGTTGTTATTCGTACCACCGGGGACCTGCAAAGCGGATATTTAGCAAACTACCCTAATTTCATCCCAATTGTCCAGGACGCCATCCCATACCTCAACATATTGATCAGCCATGCGAATATAGTCGGCGTTCGCCGCCAAATCTTCTGGTGTTGCCATCACTGTGAATTGAATGGCACGCTCGTTCCCGAAAGTCTCGTAGGCCCATTTTCGGACGGATCGAATCTCCTTGACGGCCGCAATACCGTTGTTGGCGATGAGAACCTGAGAAGAGGTTGCTGGTCAGCCCCCCATTCGACCACCACCAGTTAGTGCACTATGCAGGTAAAACTTACCGATGTAATGACGGAGTGACCTTCATGGTTAGCGACAAAGTCCTTGACGCTACTCGGGGCAGCAGCGTCCAGGTGGTTGCCACCAATGAAATGTGAGGGAAGGTTGTATTTGGCGGCGCGAGAGCCTCCGTGGCCGTTTGTTGTACCGTCTGGGACGCCCATGATTGCAGCAATTGTTTCAGTTATTATGTATTAAACGCTTCCCATGCGATATATACTAGGCGCAGGTCGAAAAAGAAGTTCGGGAGGAAAGTAAGAAAGTCGGCGGAAACAGCCCGAAAGTCCTGGGAAGAGGGGAGGATATGGGCGTTCGTTCAATTCGTGAAACGACAGGGGTGTGAGATAAGCCCGAGTAAGAGAATCGAAGAGAAAAGAATTAGGCAAGTCAGAGCATTCGTGCCGGGACGAGGATGCGAGAGGAGGAGATGGGCTGACAGAAGCAACGTTAACCAGAAGGGTTCCCAGAAAAATCGAAAGCTAGACTCTCTCGCCTCCGTCGCAAGCGGCGGTACGACGGGCCAGGAACGGAAGGACGTACTTACCACCACCGGATGAAGGAATTCGGGGAGAACAAGGAGGTAGGAGAGGATAAGAGGAGAAAAGGAATTCAATCTTCTTTTCTTTTATCTCTCGAGAAAGAGGATATGGTACAGAGTCAAGGCAGAAGAAGAAAAGACCGAAGCTCACGAACGTATTCTGGATACGGCGCAGGTAATAATAATGAATCTTTCGGAGCCCGGCCAAGGATTCCCACCCACTGCATTGTTGGGCCGCCCGCGCGCTTCCCACCACTTTTCTGCCCCGTTTCATGCCCCTGGAGTTCCCCAAGTCCTATAAGATCTTTCCAATGATCCTTAGTGTTGTATAAAGTGCCCGGCTTCCAATGGTTTCCATTTGGCCCCGAGTAATACTCCGCTCCAGAGACTAAGCAGGATTCCAATCAGCTGTGATTCGATTACTACAATCTCCGGAGTATAAGGGTGTAATCTAGATACGGCCGTATGCGGTGGCTCTCAGCTGCGTCGAACGGGCCTGTAGATACCACGCATTGATTATTTTAGTCCATTCATGAGCTAGAATTTCTCAGAGCCTTCGTGTCGCTATGGGGGGTATCGTCATCTTATCTTCTTGTTCGGGCTATAAGCTGACTGCCTGTTGGCTGGAGTATACGGCGTACAACTGTCCAAGTAAGATTCCTGGAGTTAATATACGGTAGTCGGCTCGGAAGTTTATTCCTACTCCGTGTTTGTAGACATTCGACGTTAAAAGATTCCGAAAATTCCGGGGTGTTGATTTCGGCGGCTATCCGCTCAGTGACATTACAGAGCTCTCAGCCTCCCATACTAAGTCACAGAAACATACAGCATGAAGCACACTGCAGCCATGTTTTGTTGGCAGACGCTCTCAAAATATCCCGTAGTTCGTTGTCGACTTACCGGCGGAATGTCAGCGCGTAAGCTCAATACGGCCTGTACGAAGAGCCGGAAATATACTAACTGCCTTCGGACAACGTTGGCACCGGTCAGACTTCCCACCAATCACAGGCCTCACATATGGTCCTCACGTTGGGGAGTTGGTCCTTGGTAAGTGATCGGCCTCAGCAAATCTCCTGACTGCTAACCGTATGCGGTATGGTGGAGTATCTCCAGATGCAAGTCTTTAGCCTCATGGGCAGCAATGGGCCATGGCTGGATTCGGATCATAGCTCTTGAGTCGTGATCTGATCAGCCGGAAATTGGGATAATTCTGTCTCCGCTTGCCGGCGAGTCGATGAAATCTTGTCGTGGGTTCTCCTTATCCCCAGTCTTTCTGCGGCGTCACCCCGGCATCATCTCTTGTCCTCGCACATTTGCTGGGCAGTGAGCGCTCTAGTAGCAATAAATCGAGCTCAACTAAGCACGAAACAAGCTCGTGGGGACTCGTTCGTGCAGTCGCAAAGAGATGACCTTCTTCAAGGAGTACTACATAATACCCTACTTGTTCTTCTGTTCGCTGGTTCAGGTAGAGGTCGAGCGAGATGTAACCCAGCCATTATTCTGCGACTAGAGCAAGGCTTGTAACATACACCAACTTACCAATAGGAGCTTCGGCATCTCAAGACAGCACGAATGCATGATCTTCTCGCCGGATGCGGAGAAACCGTCATCGGCCCGGCTTTGTTCATCTTCTGACACTAAACAGTGGGTAGAGCCTAGAAGCTGATAAGCATCCGGCTAGACTCCAACCTTACCTCCACCCCATCCCTTGATAGAAGCCTTCCCTGAAGTTCGGATAGTACCCAGGCGGGCCTGTAAGTCGAGTACGCATCGAGGACTGCAGCGCATGAACAGCACCAAGTTCCGGGGTCAACTTCTGCGAAGCTTCCACTAACCTGGTACGTATCATGGCAGCTGCGTTAATCCTTGTCTGTCAACCTCAGGTCAACGCTGTAGGTTTGGTTTCAAGTTTTCAAGACACAGGCCGCGATGGAGATCGGAGAGGTCCTGGGTTGCCATTCCTTGTAATAATGCGCGACCAACCTTAGTTCTCTCTCGGCGGATACGAATTGGGGGTTTAGGATGCGCACGGCCGGCGCAGTGACCGGGCCCGCGGCCCCTCATTACGTTGAAACCCTGGGGTTGGCTGATTGAAGGTTGGCGTTCACCGTCCACCCGGGCGCCTGTGGCTCCTTACTCCGTGGGGTTGTATTGAAGGTCGCAGTCTTAAATTCGAGTCACAGACAAATCACGCTGCGTCTGGGAGAATATCGTCAATGACCGTCAATGACAACAACCCTGTCAGATCATCCGTAAGGCTGAAGTGGATAGTAGATTATTTGCCATTGATGTGACAATCGGGGGCAATTCTCGGAGGTTAGCACAAGCCGGCTGTTATATCCCGAAGAAGCACTTTACCTGCAGTACATTGCAAAAATAGCCTTGAAGCTGGGCCTATAAGGCCTGCACAACCCCAGTGACTACTAGAGCCCCTTACATGTCTGGGGCGCCATAGGTTCGCTCCTTCTCTGGCACTCCGCTGGTAGATGACGTCTATGGTTGCTAAGCCTAATGGGGTATTACAGCTATCACCCCGGCCCTAGGCAACCGGTAGCGGTCGGTCCAAAACTTCGTAACTACAAAAACGCAAAATTGGAGTTTCAGATATTTCAATTTCAAAGTCACTGGGTATTAGAACGCCTAAGACAACGATACACAGGACCAAATGTACAATCCAAAGAAATAAACGCTGAGACACAGCTTGGACGCCGATGGGTTTCAACTCGCGAGAGCTTCTTCCCCGGCAACAATCAAACGCGCCACACGAGATACAAGTCTCTGACTGTACAAGTATGTGGCAGAGATATAACACGAAGCCCGGTCTATGAACGACTAGAGTGAACAAGCTTTCCAAGATACTCCGAGTACAGTCTTCCAGTAACACCATGAACCCCAGAAGTTGGAAACCGGCGTGAAAAGAAAGAGTCACACAGACCGCAACCTGAACGGTCAAGTGAAACAATTAAGCAGCGTACCAGCCGTGAAATATCGAAAACCGGTTTCTAACCAACGCGACACGCAGGAATCTAAAATGTCTCGCCCAGATCGGCGGCCTTCGACTTGGTTTTGGGTGGTCCCATGGTATTGCCTCGACGCAAGCTTCGAGGCGCTGGAATCCCTGTCATGCCGCTAGTTGAGCGCTTCTTCAACCCAGTGGGTGTGGAGAATGCAGGATTCGAGAACGACGGAAGACGAGTTGGGCGCGCTGAGCTAATGGTTGCACGCATATTGAACTGTTCCGCGAGGTCTTCATCTTCGTCTATGAACGACATGCCGTTGACGGGCGTGGACTGTCCGGCAGGGTTACTGAGTGATGAGCGTGGTCGACGACTTTCAGTAGTAGGGTTGGTGGAATAGTGACCTAGCGGGGTTTTCGTGCGGCTTTGGCGACTCTCTGGGCGATTTGAAGGCGTCACGCTTGGATGGGTACTATGACTGAGAGAACTAGAGAAGCTCGTACGGCTGCTAGGACGACTGTCTCCTTGGGTTCTAGTTCCATATGATGGACGACTAGATGTTACATACGAAGGTGTCCCCTCGCCGTCCCTAATGGATGAGTTGTAGCTGCTGCCGCTCAACCGCTTGCGAGTCTCCCGACGCATAGCAATCGTCGCAGCGCCGGGGCTAGAATCGAGGGTAGATCCAGCACGCGAGGACGTCCTTGAAGCGGTCTCGGACGGGGGAGGAAGCTTTGATTTGGCGGATTGTACCCTCTCCTCTAACTTCTGCATCTTCCCGATAAGTCCACGGATCTGAGATAGCGATCCTGATTTGGGTATAGCAGACGGGCGATTCAGAGGGTTGTTGTTAGTGTTCGGCTTGGGTAGGTTGGGTCGGGTAGTAACCGAGGACGGAGTTGAGCGGCCGTTGCTAAACGCGAAAGAAGTAGCCCGAGAATGGGCTTGGAACCTCTGTGGCCTATTGCCATATAACGATCGGGTACCGAAAGATTCGGACGCCGATGCTTTCTGAAGGGGAAAACCTGATGCTGCGGTCAATGACTTGCGCATACTACTTGATGTCTCGGACATGGGAGGCGATGGCGGCGTAGCAGCTGCAGAGGCAAGTGTGAGCGATAGCTTGGTTGGGGGAGTACTAAATATTGGCGACGACACAGTCAATTCTCCCAGAGAACGATCAAAGATCTCAGGAGTATGTGGTGTCGATGGGGTGCGACCCAAAGGTGCTGGGCGGCGGCGTCGGCCATTATTTCGGAGTCTCTCTTGAACGATCTCTGTTTCGATCTTCATGTCGTTCAACTCATCACGGAGCCGCTGGTTCTCGATGCGCAAATTCTCCCGTTCCTGCTCGCCTTGTTTGTACTCCATGTCTAGAAGAACCTCCCTCTCAATTGCCTGGTTGTACTTGGCCTCCATATCCTCCAGGGATGAGGTCGTATGCCTAGCCTGGCGTTCATAGTCATCATTGACGACTTCCGTGTCCCGTAGATTTAGTTGTAGCTTTACATTCGCTTCCCTTAGAGAGGTGATTTCTTTCTGCAACGTATTCTGAGCAGCACTGGCTTCCGACTTGGATTGCTTGTATTTCGACTAAAAGAAGATATGATGAGTTGGGTGACAAGAAAAGGAGGCAGGACTATCGAACTCACCTTCCATTCATCTACTTCGTATCGCAGGTTGTCTACCTTCTCCTTCAACTGCCGCTCACGCTTCTCGGACGCCTCGATTTCCTTCTCTAGCTCTGTCTCTAATTCACGACTGGAAGCCTGAAAGTCGGCGAGTTCGGACTCCAGCTGCTCATACTGCTTTTTATAATAGGCAAGCTGATCCGATCGAGAACTGGTCCCGTTCGTGCGGGTTGAAGAAGGCTCATCGGCGGAAGGCATCATGCCCACACCAGGCGACGCTGGTGTAGGGGGCGCACGTTCCAGGGGTCCACGTCAGGAGATCCAATTGGCAGCGGTACAGTGAAAGCGAGTCGATAGACGATTATGTAGCAAATTCAGTGTAGCCAAGGTCAGAGACCGCGATCGAGATCATATATGCAGTATCCGGAGTTCTGTTGAAGGAGCCGCTGTGCATGGACCGGAAACGGTGACGGTGGTTGGAGAGGCCGAGGCGGTGTCGCAGCAAACGGAGATCGCGATGGTGGATTATCGGCAGGACGCGAGGTGGCAGACGAAAGACGAGCGGAAGTGGAGGGGAAAGCAGCCCCGAGTCAACTTACCTTGAGCGCATCCCTCACAGAGGGCTGAGGGCGACTGTTGTTGTGGTCGTCGGGTGGAGGGGGTTTGTTGATTGATGATGTTGAGGGAAAGAGACGTGATACAAACCCGGGCCTGGGAACCATGTGGATGCTGTGACCACGGGAACAGCAGGAAACTAGCCCACTCAGGATAGTTTCCCAAAGCCAGGCGGTGACCATGGCGATCCTGCTAGGCCCAATGTGGGCTTAGCTGTATTGATTATGTTTAGGCATCAAGTGCGTGGAACTTGGTGGGATGCAGTACCAAAGGCTCTGATGCACCAAGCTTTTGCTTGCATGAATACGAGTATGAATGTGCTTCACGGGATTGAGACAACTACCTCAGTGTACTGCTAACTCTCTTATTATATGTAATCGTATAAAGAGTATACAGGGTTTCGAGAGATATAAGAAATATAACATCTAAATGGTGGTTGGGCGCCAAAGTATATATTGTGTTAACCTACGGGCCGCTTCAGCAACCGCGCACCGAAATCTGGAGACTCGGTTCTGTAGAGAGGCATATACTCAGTCTACGGAGTAGTCTAAGAAGTCCAAGCCACTAGTATCTTCAATTACTATACTAAAATGTTTATTTACTTAAACATCGTAGATAGAAGTGGTCATGGTGTATGTGTATTGCCACAACGTGGTTGGTCGAGGCCTAGTCACGGGCTGCCTGGCACGTGACGTCCAGTGAGCACACACTTTGCCTCACTCCAGCCTTGCGCGGCACACTCGACTCGCAACAGGCTCCAAGTTGCTGGAATTGCCGGCCATACAGGTGTATGTGTTCGTGATTTTTGAAGAGACTAGAGAATCGCTGTTTCTAGAACTCCGGTAAGTTCTGCTCTTTCGATCGACCGGCCACGTTTTGGGGCTCTGGTCCACTCGCCTTCAGACATACACTTGCTGCCTGCTATAACCACGCACGAGATGATCCCGGACTCCCATCGTTGCTTCCACGCACCTGCCTGTTTAAACTTCAGTGATGGACCTGCGTTCTTTGTTCTCGTATACTTGGAGGATTGGCGTTCCTGAAAATGCTGACGTCTGATTCAGAAGATCATCTCCACGAGAGCTCGTCCCGAGTCGTGTCGCCATGGCGGACCCCACCGATCTGAATCTCGATGCACCCAGCGATCTTCAAGATATCCCGGACATGTCAATGCAGCTTATACCTCCACCGGAAGGAACATTCCCAGACAAGTAAGTAGTGTCTATCGTTGTTTTGTGATACTCTGTAGTTGTTGGAATCCTGATTGCTCACATCGGAAACGACCAGAACATCGCTTCTCGCCTCTGTGCAAGCGCATGCAAAAGCACATGGTTACAACGTGGTAGTAAAGTCGTCTAGTACGCCTACCGAAAAAAAGCCAGGGCGAACAGCCAAGGTTTGGTTGCGGTGTGACCGCGGTGGACACTATCGGCCGCGAAATGGTCTTACCGAAGAGACGAGGAAGCGGCGGCGCACGTCCCGTCTGATGGACTGTCCGTTCATGCTAGTCGCAGCTGGAACTCCTGGCATATGGACGCTGACCGTCTTGAACCACACGCACAATCATGGTCCAGTCATTGAGAAGCCACGGCAGGTTCCTCATCACAAAGTACGAAAAGGTCAGATCGCGGCGGTTCCATATGACTGGCCACACGATGCAACACTCACGCCGTATACGACCGCTCTGGTGATTATTGATATGCAAAGAGACTGTTAGTAGCTGCTATTCCCATTTATTCCCATGCGTATCTGACAAAACCCAGTTTGTGCACCAGGTGGATACATGGAGGCGCAAGGCTACGACATATCGTCTGCGCGGGAACTCATACCAAAGCTGCAGCAGCTACTGAATACATTTAGATCTGCCGGCTTTCCTGTGTACCACACCCGCGAAGGTAAGTAATTGCATAGCCTGCTAGAGGCGCATCCCTTCTTTGTTCTGACATCAAGTAGGCCACCGACCCGACCTGTCCACACTCTCAACCAGAGAAGCATATCGGTCACAAAATAACCCATCCGGACTAGGTATTGGCTCCCCCGGCCCAATGGGTCGCCTTCTAATTCGCGGTGAACTGGGCCATGATACCGTTGACGAACTGTATCCTCTCCCTGACGAACCGGTTATTGATAAACCCGGCCGAGGCGCTTTCGCGCACACAGACTTTGAGCTTCTACTTCGGAACAAAGGTGTCAAGAACCTTGTCATCGCAGGTGTGACGACAGATGTGTGCGTGTCCACGACGATGCGCGAGGCTAATGACCGGGGATTCGACTGTGTTGTTCTGGAGGACGGCACTGCAGCCAGCGAGCCGGCTCTTCACGTCGGCACGATAGAATCAGTGAAGATGGAGGGCGGAATTTTCGGTGCAGTAGCCAGGTTGGAGGACGTGGTGCATGCGGTGGAAAACTTCAAGGCCGTTACTGTGAAGAAACTGGCTCCTCAGATGACGTCGTCCTAATTTGTATTGGTTGAATGACTCCTACACATTCCTGCAATTTAGCGTTCCCCAGCCTTGATGCGAAAATGGATATAGCAGAGCAATGAAACTCCATGAGCATAACAGAAAGCGCCAACATAACGCCTCGCCAACAGAACTCCTGACAAAAGAACAAGTATCTATAACCACTTCCTCCCCGCAGCCGAAACCTTCGACCGAAAAACTGGACTGCGGATCTCCATCCCCCTCTTATAAAACGGACTCATCACCGTCTTGACATATCCCTCATAAACCTCCGTCATAAACTGCCGAACGGCCTCCTCCGTCTGCGGCGCCGTCGGATTCGCCGCAATAGAATTACTCGATGTCCGCCCTGACGAGCCCATCCCCGAGCCCCCAAACAACCCAGAGCCGCCCATCCCCGAAGAATTAAGACTCATCGAGCCCGACCCAATACCCCCACCCGCACCGGCGGCCCCCGAAGACGGCAGATTCGGCTGCGGGGGCTGATGCAGTAGCAGAAAGCGCGTGCCGGAGGGTGTAAGGAAAGCAGAGATGTATGCCGAAGCGGGCGGGTATGTGTCGATGTGTTTTAGGTACCTAGCACGAACACAGCTGTTAGCAAACAAACAAACAAACATTCTTCTCGGCGTCTTCAAAGAAAAAGAATAAAAGCAGCATACATATTCCCACCCATCCACTGCGCCTCCTCAAGCATGTCCAGGCTGGAGTGGATGATAAACTGCGTCATGTACGTGTTCTGGGCGGCATCGGGGAAGCGAAAGCGGGCGATGCCGTCGCCGCCGGATTTGGAGGTGCCGAAGGCGATGTTGAAGAGGGGGACGTCCGTCGGCGAGAGAATTGTGAAGTAGTACGACATTTTGTCGTGTCGGCGCGTCGCTCTGAGTGCCAGCAAGCGCAATTGGTGATGGATACGGTCCGGAGCTGGGTCAATAATTGCGGAGGTTGACACGGAGATCTGGCGGAGTAGATCGATAGGAGGAGGTCACGTGCTGATATGCGCGCTCGCTCGGATGGAAACCACTGACGTTGTTTGAGAGCTTGCAATTGCTTTGCTTCGACACTACTTGGTATTATCGCAGACTCCACAGAGGCGCATATAGTGAAGCACAATGCCGCCAAAGATGCAATTGAATCTCACAAAAAAGAACCCTCTTGCGGGCGGCACGCAAAAGCGCAAAAAAGCTGTCTTCGATGAGGACTCCGACGACGAGCACGGGGGCGCCGGAAACGAGACCGAGATTACAACGCTAGGAGGAAGTAAACTTGGAAATGACGAGTTCGCACCAAAGAAGCCATCACAGACGGAAACCGATTCAGACGGGCGCCCGGCAAAGCGCAAAGTCGTTCCGCTGGGGCAGGGCGCAAAACCGAAGATCAAGCCGCTGAGCAAGGCGTCGATATTTGCGGATGAGGATGAGGACGCGGACCAGCAAAAGGCAGGGACGACATACGGATTAAACAATGCGCCGACGAAACGAGACCAAGACCGAGAGCGCGAACGCGAATACTCGAATCTCTCCGCATTGCACAGCAGCAAGAAACATGCTTCCGAGGCACAGGATGTCGACCCCTCAATATACTCGTACGATGCCGTGTACGAGAGTCTACATGCGAAGCCGGACAAGAAGAATAAAGCCAACGCTGATGCAGAGGGTGTACCGAAGTACATGACTGCATTGCTACGGAGCGCGGAGGTTCGGAAACGGGACCAGCTTCGCGCGCGCGATAAGCTGTTAGCGAAGGAGCGGGAGGCCGAGGGCGATGAATTTGGTGATAAGGAGAAGTTCGTGACGAGTGCGTACAAGGCGCAGCAGGAGGAGCTGAGGCGGGTTGAGGAGGAGGAAAGGAAGAGGGAGCAGGAAGAAGAGGAACGGCGGAAGCAGAATGGTGGGTCCGGAATGGTGGGCTTCTACCGGGATCTGTTGGCGCGAGGCGAGGAGCAGCATGATGCTGCTATGAAAGCGACTGAGGAGGCGGCAAAGAAGATACAAGAGTCTGGTGGTGCGGCGCCGGCGGATACAACGGAGGAAGAGAAGACAGAGGCACAGAAGGCCGCGGAACTCAATGCACGCGGTGCCCACATTGCCGTAAACGACGACGGGCAAATTGTCGATAAGCGACAGCTGCTTTCAGCTGGATTGAATGTTGCGCCAAAACCGAAGACTGCTGCGCCTGCTGCAGGGCGGACGGCTCCTGGTGCTGGTGCAGGCCCCAAACGTGCCGATCCTCGACAGGCTGCTGGACGTGCTGGACAGCGTGCTCGCCAGACGGAGATGATTGCGGAGCAGCTGGAGGAACAAGAGCGACAACGCCAAGAGGCCGAAGCAGCGAAGCAGAAGGAGATTGCGGAGCGCAGCCGCAGCCAAAAGTCTACTACGGAGGTATCGAGTGCGCGTGAGCGATACCTTGCGCGTAAGAGGGAGCGTGAAGCAGCTGCGAAGGGCTCATAGATGCTTCATGATTTGTACTATATTCGTAATCACATATATCATGCATACAAGGCGTTAAAATACGCACACGGGCTGGTACTGCCATATTGAGCATCTCGAAAAGAATTCGTTTAGTCTAAGACTAGTGTACTTTTATCAGCAGTTCTATCGTAAGTGTATGATATCATCGTCAGTCGTGAAGTAAGCCAAATCCTACAGGATAACTCCAGAGTAAGATGCATAAGACCACACTCTTTGAATCCAAAAAGAAGAGAACCCAACGTCGTTATACAAATCAAGCCGTCAAAGCAAAACTCAGGCCCATCAGGCCCATCCCTCCAATAGCAAATCCAATAGCCATGTTCCGCTGATGGGTCAGAACCAAGCCTTCGGTGAACAACTGCAAGCCAACGGACACCATGACCCCTGCTGTGACTGCAAACATGCAGCCGTAAACAGCCCATGAGGTTTCCTCCTGGCCGTCTCCGGCCCCACTGCCGGCTTTTCTGGCACCCCAGATCCAGAGCGCTGCCAACCCAGCACCAGCAGGTTGACTGATACCACCGAGAAGACTGGACCAAAACATTGCCCACCCACGAGAATGAATAGCTAGATAAAGCGGCAATGCCATGGCAAAGCCTTCACTGATGTTATGGATAAAGAGCGCTAGGAAGACTGTCATCCCTAGAGTCGGGCTCGCGTGGTTAGTGGCGTATGTGATGAAGCCCTCGGGGAGTTTATGTAGGGCTATGGCCACTGATGTTTGCAGCCCAATTGAGAGAAACGCGTTTTGAGGTACGTGATGATGATGCTGAGGGCCGTGGGCCAGGTGCTTGGAGTGCTCATCAGGTTTACTAGAAGGCGGCGAAGGTCCATCACCCGCCGCATCCAACTCCGAAGAGGAACTGGGGGCATCCGCCGAAAGATCAGGAGCTTGAATGTCTGTATCAGAGGCGTCGTCTGCGCTAAGAGCGGGACGGACAAGAGTCTTTGAGCATTCGTCACCACACGCTTGCGAGAATCCATAGCACGGGCCATTCTCGTCGCAGTGGGCCTTTGCGCCTCCGATCAAGCTAGACATTCGTCGCCCGAGGCGGACCCGCCAGGGTTCGCGGCCCGAGCGGAGGACGCCATCTACCTCACGCCCTGTACCCCGGACACCAACAACTGCTGGTGTCGATTTTGTGGAAGTCAAAAGGGGAGTTCTCTCAGACAGCTGATTGTGAGCCTGATGTTTTAACGGAGGGTGTGCGCTGCCGCGTTCGAGATCAGAATCGTCGTGGGGCGAGGCTTCGTGGGTATGAGCACAATCCACCACGTGCGATGGCAGGAACTTGTGTAGTATGGCAGACAGACTGCGAATGCCAATGACTCCGGCAATAAATAGACCAATCAAGGCGTATGCGGAACGAGAGGGAGACCAGCCGGCTTTCAAGAGATATTCGCGAGAGGTGGGGAGCATGCTGTAGAGTGAAGTGAAAAGCTAGGAGAGATCAGCCTGAGAACTCGCTTCTTGTAGTCGATCGCCTTACGATTACTCCGCCACTAAGACATAGTGATGCCGAGAGAAATGCATTGTTGTGGACGATTTGAAAGTGGCTTCGCGGCCAGAAGCGGCGGAGGATTAGATCGACGCAAATGACGGAGGATCCGAGGACACAGGCTGGATTGTTAGCCAGAATTGCAGCAAGCGGGGATCAAAGACTCACCCGCGCCGGACACGGCGCTCATCACCCAACCCCGAAGGTCGTTGGAGGCAGCCATGAGGGCGGTTGATAGAGTTGGGAAGGCAAGTTGAGTTGGAGAAAAGACGTCAAGAGATGACGGAGTTATTAGATAAGCCAGCGATGTGGGGATGCGGAGTACTACTAAGGAGCGGTAGAAAATAGATCTTGACGAAGCAGATATATTGAGATTGACTCAACGAGTCCGTCCCTGGAGGCATCTCCATCGCCTTGGGGGGAGTGACAAGTTATAAGGCGGCGGGTGGTGAGGACCCTGGGAGTACCTGAGCATGGGGAGATCGCCCGCGCTTTCCTTTCACCAACCGCTGCCATTCCATTCTATGGCTTCCCCCTTTCATCATTGTCCCAATTGTATGGTCCATGATTGATCTGGCTTTATCTCGGGCATCTAAAATTACATCCTTATACAAGCATCCATGATTCTCCAGAGAAACGAAGGTATCCACGATGGCTCAGGACTCCCCCGCTTTGACTCGGTGCAGCAGCCAGTCATCTCCGCACATTTCAAAGCGCACAACTAGTCATCTATGCATGGCGCCATACATAAGCTTGCACTAAGTATGCATTTATTGGAGTTCTTAGGTGGGACTTCTTAGGCAACAGGCTTCATTCATGACTTACGAATTTTCTAGACTATTTTTCGGGCAAAGAAATAACGACATGAAACGAGCAGCGAGGCAGCTGTAAAGAGATCGAAACCATCCAGATCTGTACTCCAACATCCAAGGTGATGTGATTCAAAGAAATCAAGAAAGGAATCAAGAGATCGAAAAGATTCGGCCAAATTCTCGATACCCAAGGGGATGGAGATCACTTGTAGTCAACGCCCGCATCGCAGTAGACAAAGTCCTCCATCTTCACAACCTGCGGTTTCCTCTCGGCACCAACATTCTTGACCACCGGAGCTTTCCCTTTGATGTCCAAATTCGATAGCTGCTTGCTCTTCTTCTGATCGATCTTCTGCTTGGTCTTTCCCTCCAGTATCTGAGCGTCATCTTGCTGCTCATCCGGCTTCTCGTCAGAGGCGCATGGGTCTTCCTCAATTTCCGCCTCACCATGATTGTGTATGCATCCCGGGTTGATACACACCTGACCGAGATACTTATCAGAATTGACGGCTTGCTTCAGTTTTTCGAAGAAGTACTCGCAATCCTTATCCAGCTCGTCATCAACCATGTCCTCTCCGAACGTTTCTCTTGCCATGCGCGTGTAATGACCCAGAAAATCCGACTCAGGATTGGCGCACTCTGCGTCCAGACTCTGCCGGATCTTCTTTTGCTGTGAATTCCCGCGGCTTCCACGGCGCTCGCGAACATCATCCAGCCGCTCCGCGACGGTTTGGCAGCTGGGATGACTACGACACATTTCGGATGGTCTCTTGAACTCGAACTTGAGGATTGATGGAACAGCGTCAGGACCGTCGACAATTTCGTAGGACAGTCCGCCATCATTGTCTTTGCGGTCGAGAGGACGATAGCGGCTCACCGTGATGTACTCATGAGGCAGCGCGTCCAGCATAAATAGCATCTTTCTCGGCATGATCCCGTCATTGAAAAGTGGGAATGCGTTCATACGAGGGCTCAAACCTCTGCTGGTACCCCCAAACCCCGGCATACTTGTCGGGTCACGATACCAACCCTCGATCTGATGGTAAAAGCTGCCACCAAGGCCTTCGAGAACAAGGCAAAGCTCTCTTGCTTTTCTGAGGAAACACCATGCTCTAGCTAGATCTGAGTGGTGACCCGCAATGATAGCGCATTTGGACCAGATATCAACGACACGGATATCATGCATGCGCATGGCCGGCAGATGATCGACCAGTAATGACGCATTCAAGAACGCAAGCGCCGGCTTGTTAGATATGATATCTGGATTCTCGATGCGGCGCTTAAGACGACGATAATGGCACATCGCCTTGTCGATAGCGACGTGCGGTGTCGCGCAGATTCGACACCCGCAGAGAAATCCGTATCGTTCCTTTGTAGCTGCCCGCCTCGTCTTGGACGGCCCTTCCGTGTGCATATAAGCAATGGTGATTTCCACGTTAGGACTGATGTCCACACAGGCGCGAAGGACCGCTCTTCCCATCTTCGGCTTCCTATCATAGCAAATCTCCCCGTCCTTGTTAGTGGGGTACTCGTTCCGGATGCGCAGACTGCAGTTCGGGATACAAGAGTGATTCACCCAAGCCAGGTTCAGCCCAAGCACTTCGCCGACCTGACCCTCCCAAGCATAAGGTAAAGAATGCTGGTCCCAGACCGCACCGGCAACACCAAGTCTGCGCTTTCTGATCGCAAAGCCTTTCTTCTTCTGCCCATCCGCTAGTGCAAGGAATTTCTTATTCCACTCCTGCCCCATCTTGGCCGCTTTCTGCTGGATCATCGAGTCCGTGTCCTGATAAGACTTGCACTTACTTTGTTCGTCCGACCAAACCGACATCAGGTGGTCTGCAAACAGAACCGTACCGGCGGGGATGTGACTTGTTGCTACTAGGCCGCAGCCCGACTTTTCGTTGATCCAACGCTTTTCGAAAACATCCGAGACAACGGGCTCTCGCAGCTCAACGCCAAGATCCTGAGCGCGGGTTAGGTTGACGGCCACGAGCTGCTCATGGGCAAGCTTCACCGACTGCCAATTATTGTTGTTTTCAGGAACGGAATCATTGAGGTGCTCTTCGACGAACGGTAGTTGTAGGTATTCGGGCGGTATGTTAGCCAAGGGTGGCGGTAGAGACGAAGGATCAGGGCGAGGCATTTCCGACGGAGATGGGAGTCCCAAACGATGGATCATAGGTAGAGCAGAAGAGGGAGAAGGACAACGAGAAGGGGAAAGAGAGTTTCGACGACGACTCGATGCTTGTGGAATTAATGGTCCTGGTTTGTGTCGTAGAATCAACGGGCCAGATATGGTTCGTGGGATGTACCGTCCAGTAGTCTCTGCTTCTGAACAGTGGACTTGGCTTGTACCCACTGCCGATTCTTCTTCCTGAGCTTTGGGCTCAGGTGTTACTTTGAGTATAGTTGAAGGCGAAGTTTCATACTCAGGAGCAGGATCGGATTCCACAGAGAGCTGTTCCTCTTGACCCGGGGTTTGGTTATCAACAGAGAGGTTGTCTTTCCCGCATTCGCTTTGGATATCAAGTTTGTCCCGATTTTCACTTCCAGTCTCGGGATCAGAGGCAAGGTCAGCAGCAGGATCCGGCTTCGCGGATAGTCGTACGTGTTGAGGTTGAGTTTCGACGGGGAGTTCCTCTTCCAGACTCCTTGCCTGACCTTGAGTCAAACTGAGCTCTTCGTGCAGTGGTTGGCTTTTAGGTACGATATCTGTAGCTGACTCAACCCCAGAGTCGTGGACAGGCTCGGAAACAGCTGCTGATTGACTGTCTTGGTCTTCGTCAGAGCTCTCAACACAGGGACTCTCTTCCTGATCTCTTATCTGAGTTTCGCTCGGGACAAGTTCTTCGTCTTGGATTGGACGGTTGAACTCAGTGACATGCGCAGGATCAGGTTCAAGTGGAGGGTGATCGTCTCCGTGTTCTTCAACGGCTGGCGCACTTTCGGTGTGACTTTCGCTGTTGCTCTGATCCTGACTCTTCCACCTGGTGTTAGTTGCAGGACACCTGACACAAGAGGGACCGACTCACAAGGATAGATTCAGCCTCCAACTCAGACTGGTGCTCACTCTCGAGAGTAGGCTCAGACACTAACACCGATGCCAATCCAGAGTCAAACACAGAGCCAAGAACAGAAGCAGAGGTATCGTCGACCAAGGCCACTGCCTCAGATACACACTCAGCAGATCCAACGGAGACGTCTTCAACAGAGTCGGCTTCAACTTCGAATTGAGAGTCGTCGTCAACCCAAGCGGTTCTCGTAGTCCTAACTATCAACACAAGAGGAAAGTCAGCAGTCCGGAGCGAGAACTCTCAGGCCTTTGCAAAGAGAAAAAAAGACACAGTAAACGCAGATGAAAACAGAAACACGGGCACAAAGACTCCTGCAAGCCCTTGGAGGAAACTTTGCGTCTTTGTGTTGTGTTGTGTTTGGTAGCGTAGGAGTAGACAAGGCAGAGGGATAGAGTGCAGAGGACTCACGTGATCCAAGAAAACCTAACAGCTTCTGCATGATGAGCAGGAGGAGCAACTCAGCTACCTCGCTGAGAAGGCGGTTCTCGTTGATCCTGCGTAGGTAACTGGCAAAAAGCGCAAACAGAACACCCCAGGTGTTGGTATGCATAATGGCGAGAATGTAGAAGGACTCGATGAGGATGTTTAGGAGCCCCAGTGGAAGAGGTGTCGTGGTTGGGATACAGTACTGAGGCTGACTGGGAAGTGAGAGGGGCAATAGCGAGCTCAAATGGTAAGCTGAGGAAAGAGAGGATGGATAGACGGAGAGAGTTCTGCCCATGGTCGTGAACGGTAGAGATACTCGTTGGGCTGGCCCGATTGACGTATTCAACATCCAGGCCGGATGCTAGAGACGGATGCTAGAGACGGATGCTAGAGACGGATGCTGGAGATGAGTAGGAGAGATGGTTTGTGGAGGGAGGAAAACGCGAAATAGAATGAGAAGGATTGCTTTGAGGGAGGGAAAAGCTAAGTATCCAGCTGGCTGTGAATATGTGTTCTCGGCGTGCTATCCCACGGCGACATAAGCACAGGTAGTGAAACAAAGATAGTGAAGGGCAGGAATAGGAAAAAAGCGCGAAGCAATGAGGGGCAAAAGTATGGAAGCAGTGTTTGTATATTTCGAATCTGACTTTTGAATTGCCCCTACTATATGCTGTATTTACCATATATGCCAACCAGCCCAGTCCAGTTACCAGGTGAGCGAATGCGACCCGCAAACAAAAAGCAAACAAGTCCTTTGTTTAAATGTATTCAGACCCAAAAAAGAATGACCATCCGCGCACTCGACCATGCTAGTATCCATAAAGCAGTAAAAGAGAAGGAAAAAGGAGAAGGAGAAGGAGGAGGTACTGTTAGACCGTAGTTGGTGTAAGTTAGTCTATCCATGGGAATAGGGAGACGCAAAACATTGAAGAGACGCTGATAAGTAACCAAGGAAAAAGTAAAGCGAAAGGGTATAAGTGTCGTCACAAGAACAAGAAGTCATGGTCGACTAGGAGGAGATTCTTTAGGCGTGGATGGGTTGTGGGAGACTTGGTGTTTGGTGTTCATCAACGGTGGGTTTCTGAACCGCCACGGAAGGAAGACCGTCATGGATAATGGTTGACGGCGAAACGGGTTCGTGTGGGACTGCGGAGAGAGCGCTTTCGGAAAGAACCGAGCGTGTGTCTAGCCGGTCGTCGACTTTCTCCTCGGAAAGTGTCAATGGAATGTCCAACGACGCCCGGTGTCCGGAGCGGGTCGATTCTCCCCCGCTAACAAGATCAGTTTCCGATGCGCGGGGTTCTTCTGATGGTGTAGGTTTTCGGAGTTTAAGGCGCTCTTCGGGTGGCATATTCTGCCAGTCAGAGCCAAAAGTCACTATGGATGCCTTTTTGCCATGCACAGTGAAGCTGCCGCCCCTACGGGAGAGACCGCCCACTTCACTGGAGCCCTGGCTGTCTTCTATACCGGTAATACTTGGCGTAGAGTCTCGCTTCCTGCTGCGAGAATAGTGGTGCCCACCGGACGAATCCCGCAAGGTACGGTGGAAGCTGTGGCGGACGCGGCTCATCCGGTCTTGGGAACCCTCTGGAGCATCGTCCTTCTTCGACTCGGAATCCACACTATCAACCGTCACAGATCCTTTGCGGGAAGACGATTTATTTGATTCTAGCAATCCAACCTCACGCAGAAGACGCTCTTCGCCATCATCAAAGCTTCCGGGAAGAGTGAGCTTTGAAGTCTTTGAAGCTAGACTTGAAACGTCCATCTTACTACCAGAGCTGAGCACCGAAACCTCACGCTCTAATGGATGCGGTGGATTTGGTGAAACCGATTTCGCTCGCTCGACAAAATGGTCAACAGATGGTGGTCTACCCGCACGTAACATGATGTCAGGTGAAGTCACGGACGTAACAAGACTAGGTCGTCGTACGCCACCAACGCTAGATGATGGCGACGACATTTGGTGGACGGATGGTGAATTATCGGCAGCAATACTTGGGGATTTTGTGATCATTGGGGACAAGTTTTTATCCCAGACCGCCTCCCCGCCGTTGCCAGAAAGTGAGTTGGATGCTGGTATTTCCAAACGAAGACGTTGTGGCTCGGGCGCCGCACCGGCTGGATCATTGTCTTCACCCAGATCGCGCACCAATACCTCTCGGTGGCTTCTGGTACGCCAAATATCCTGCCTTACCCATTTGAGCTTTGCCGACATGCGGCCTGCGGCCATGATAAGTTGCTCCCTTGCGCGCGTGTGGACAGGGGCCATGACCTGTAGGTGCCTAGCATTCCTCAGAATGTCATCGAGTTGTTTCTGGGTAATGAAAAGCGTCTCGTTAGCTTCTCTTATTTTTTGTTGTAGGAGTTTCGTTCGGGCGGTCATGAACTCTTCGGCTGCACCCACGCCAGAACTCGGTGAGGTAGGTTCCTTGTCCAAAGAAAACCGAGACATCTCTGACTGGAAAGACGGCCGACGACTCATTCGGTTTCGTTGAGCGTCGTATTTGGTCATCATGCCCTTTGCACCAACTCCTGTAGTGCGAAATGCCGCTGCATAATTGAGTTTTGCCAGCCAATCGTTCATGTCCTCCTCGGTATTGGCTAAGAAAACTTCTTCCAAAGAGTTGGGACGCACGAAGAGGAAGGCGTGCTTGTGCTTCTTGTAGCTGGAATCTAACAGAGCAACTGCATGATCGGTAGACATCATCGCAACCGGGTTGAAATTATTAAGTGGAGGCTTGAATATCACGGCGCGCCGACGACCTTCTCGCTGATGAGCATCGCATTGAGCCATCAGAGATTTTACCCATGTCACGTCTTTGAAGAAATACAAGTGTGACAAAGTAAGAAGTGCGCCCCATTCCTGCCAAGGAGAACGGGCTTTCTTCTTCTTCGGATCTTTACGCCAGAGCAAGCCGACCTTGGCTACCTTGATATCCACCAGTCCAGGGTTGGAATCGGCGGGATTTTCCATGCTAGCCGGCATGAAAGCATCAGGGCGAGATCGTGCAGAGACAATCTGCAAGATAGCTGACTGGGCAAAAGCCCGATGTAAACTGTCAATGTCTGGCGGGCCCGTAGTAGGATTGCAGCCGTACGTGTCTTCTAGGTTCATGACATCCTTCAGACTTGGTCGCAGGGAGTCGATTCTTCCATCCATTATCAAAGCGTATGGATCAACGGGCTCTCTGGATGCACGGGATAGATTCTCAGCGCTGGGAACCCGAAACAACGTCTTCTTTGGCTTTGCCAAGTGACGTGGACTGTGGTTGGGATCTTCGATGCGGATAAAAGGAGTATATGAAATATTCTCGTAAAAACATTCCAGAACGTCTTCCGCCACGCCTTCGCCACGAGTATTCTTCACATAATCCGCTTTTTGCATTTTACGTTTGTTGTTCTTGTTGAACACGTCCGTGTGTAGGATGAGAATGGAAAAGGCAATAAAATATGCCTGGTCTATACAAGGAATCAGTACAGGTCAACGGGAGAAAGGGGATAATTCAAGTCGTACCAGTAGATGCAAAGATGCCAGGATTACATTCATGATACCGGTCTGCGAAGCTCTGAAGAAACCGATCAATCTGCTGCGTCTCCTTTGGCAACTCGACTTCCATCAAAAGTTTTCTAATCGACATATCGATAGGGTCTCCAAAGAAAGAAAATCCTCGCATAAATTTACGCAAGGCATTTTTGTAGAAGTCCTCACCGGACTGAGAAAGAACCCCAGGTATTGTGCTCCTTGGGATGCTCTCTTCCAGCCGCGAAAGATAGGTTGCCGGCGTGTCACCGTCTTCTCGCTTAGGATAGGACATGACTTTGGTGAGAGGTGAGGGCGCGGCCTTCGTACCGCTGGGTGAGCTGTTGGTTCTGAAATAGCCTGGTTCCGAGTTTTGTCTCAAGCGCTGGGTGATGCCAAATAAGTCACCAAAGCTCTTGCGGCCGGTGGTCGAGAACGAGGTCCTGCCAGACGAGGGTTGGTTAGGTGACGGCTGCGGGTCGGTGTCCCGCATGTTGGTGACCGAGTCCAGTGTAGAAGACCTCGCTCTTTTTGCTGACAGACGTCGGATGGGGCCATCTCGAATTGAGGGTGAAGAGTGGGCGGACTGGGCAGAATTTGTGGAATCGTTTCGGGAAAAGGGAGGACGCGATGCCGATAAACCAGCAGATGACCGAGAGGGGGAGGGTAATGGGGAAATGTGGTCCTGCCCGTCCGATGCGTCAGATCTTCGAAGTGGGCCGTCAGGGACAGATCTGGACTGGGTGAGGCCCGGTACCTGGCCATCATCCGCGGTAGGTTTTGGAGGTAACGGGAATTGGACGCGATTTCTTTTTAGGCGGGGCATGCGAAACCTCTTGGTGTTGGAGCCTGTGCCCCCGATAGGCGAATTTGTTCGAGAGATGTCGTTATTGTTTCCAGCGCTTTGATCGGAGCGAGAAGACTCGGAGAAGCGGACGTCTGCTACAGACGAGCGATGAGAGCCACTGGGACGATCGCGACCAGCACTTCGAATCGATGTTGTCGAAAGACGTCCCGGCTCTTCGGTGCTGACTCTCGATGCTGTCAGTGAAGTATCAGCACTCTGAGAACCCGTTGAGTCCTGAGATTGTTTGGCCTGGTCATTGCGGGAAGGTCGATGTTCTGGCAGTGTATCCATAGACCTTCTAGAGTCGGGAAAAATCGAGAATTTGTTTTTCCGCTTCACGGGTTGATCCAATTCGTGGCTTGTTGGTGCGGTAGTGATTATGGTAGGAGCTGCAGTGCAAATAGACGAAGTCAGGGTCAGGAACTGACGGAGATGGACAAAGTTGGGCTATCACTTACGGGGTATACTGGGCACGGGGGGAGCGTCCGTTTCCGCTTTGGCATAGGACTTAGACAACTGAGGGTCGGATGCATGGCGAAGCCTCATGAGACTAAACCGGTTCCCGCGGCGATTCAAGGTATCCCGACTGGAGTGTAAAGCATTGGGGGCCTTGCTCTTGAGCGTTGTATTTCCCACAGCGGGTGCACCGTGATTTTCCTGCTCCGATTCCCCCTGGTCGTCGTCATCATCCGGCCCGGCATAATGCGGCGAGAGAGCGGAGGACTCGGAGATTCGCGGTGGAAGGTTTGTTGTTGAGAGGGTAGACCGAGCCAACTGCTCGCTATGGCGGGATTGCGGTTCGGCCCAGTTTCGTTTGGTTTCGCTGTCATAAAACACGCCGAGTCGCAATCCTTTCCAATGCATGGCGATGGCAAGACAGAGCCGAGCCTGATCCTAGAATACCCTGCAACGAGGAATGCCCGAAAGACCCATAAGCAATCCCTTCTGTCACATCCGATTGTTTTCGCGGCACTGCGGTCGGTGATGTAGTGCGTGCGGGAATGCGTTCGGTCGGGTTCGATTGGGAATCCACCATCAATGAGAAGTACTGGTCATTGTGGGTTGAATAAGAGGAGGGAACGAAGAGAGTCGAGCCGACAAGGAGGGGAGAGACGGAGCTGACGATCGAGTGAAACCGGGGGAAAAGGGGCGAAGGGGTACGGGCGAGCCGATCGAAAAGAAAACAATAGACGCTGCGATTCGAAATCAATGGTAATAGCCAACCATCTAAGACCCTTTTCACATTTCTTGACCACAAAATCGTGGAGAAAACAGGGCTGATAAGATGCGCAGCGGACACAGTGAGGGGAGCGAAGATGGGACTGGGGGATCCAAGGTACTCGTGGAAATTAGCCTGGCCGCAAGGTTCCGGCAACTATAAACGTTCTATACGCGGGGTGATGATGAAGTCAGGCCTTGGAATTGTCAAGGAAACAGAGAAAAGGCCTGGTAAAGACATATGAGGGGAGTGAGGAGCTGAGATGACGATGCAGGATGATGGACGAGAAATTGGCGGGTCGGCGAACAAGCCTGGCAGGCTGGGCGAGGCACGTGTGTTCTGGGCCGCATACAGAGCAGACCCGGTCAGAACTGGGAACCCGTTACGAAGAACTCGTAAGCTCGTCTGTATCCCACAGAGCAGATCCCAATCGGAGTCTACGGAGTATGGTGTACAGAGGATGTAGATGATGAAAAGGCTGCGTGGTGGTGGAACGCGGTGGATGCTTCTATTTTGATGAACCACCCTGCTACAGCAGCTGACAGTTACCTTAGTCTAGGGATCTACAGTTGATAGATGCTCCGTAACGAGGAACTACTATAGCTAACCTGGCCCCGCCAGAGCGCACACTATAAGCTGCGAGTTTGTAGATTTTGACGACCGGTAGACTGGAGACCTCGATGGGATCTAGATGCAGTAAGCAAAACCAGGCAAGAACAGCGCAATGCCATTATTGACTTCAGAAGCCTGATCTGAGATCCAGGGGACGATGGAAAGTCTGGACTCTGAGAGGCTGGATGCTTTACGTTTAACTTTGCCATCCAGCGTACACCGTTCAAGAGTCCAGACCGCGAAACTGGAGCAGGCGAAGCTGGAGAGAAAATCGTTCCGGAGATCTGGAGCACTAATCCCAATGCGGAACGGAGCAGCGATATCTTGATGCCTAGATGGATGACCTGCTTTGTATCACGAACTGAACTGAAGTGCTGTCGGCTGTGTATTGGATGGCATGTACGTAGCCAGCTATCATCAGAACATCTCTGTTCTATGTCTACTGCAGAGCGACAAACGGGAGCCCGATCAGGAAGGTGCAGCCATGTCTGCCTTGGTGCTCAGGCAGCAGCTGTCACTTCATCCCACGGTTGCTTGTCTCCAACCCGTCCATCTCCATTCTCACTCTTTTCTTCCCCAGTCATATTGCTTAGTCTGCAACACTAACAATGATCTACTGATACCAACCTCTTAAAATGCGCTCGCTTCGCTCCCTTCATCTACTGCTGCTGGTCGCTTCGGCGATCAGGACCGCCGCAGTTCCCGCCGGGTCCAGCATTACTCCTCCGCCACCGGTCGAACCTGTGTCTCTTTTATCGTCACAATCTGACTACCAACGGCCATGGACTCGACTTCGAGACTGGCTTATCGAAACAATATGGGGGATTACCAAAACGCACAAATTCTGTACTATTCACGATCATCCTGCCCCTTTGATCGGCTCCTCCCGATACGGTAGTGACGTCGTTCTTCGATTTCGAGTCGACAACATTGAAGAGGCAGAGGCGCTGAATGAGGCGACCAACGTTCTCTTCTTGGATGTCTGGGCTTCAACTTCCGAGTTTGTTGACATCCGCCTGGCGGAGGAAGTCGTAAGTTCCGGAATATATGGCGGACGAGAGCGATGCTAACGCTTTCGCTTTCAGATACCTTCCTTACTCGGCCTATTGCCAGACTCCCTTCACACTTCTTACACCCCTCTCATTTATAACTTGCCCGAATTGATTTCCGCTACATTCCCGACTCATCGGTCCTCTTCGCTCAACCCACAGTTCACCTCCAGACCGTCCGTCCGCTCACCAGACCTCTTTTTCCGGGATTACCAACCCTTATCGGTCATTGTACCTTGGATGCAGCTTATGGCGTCCATGTTTTCTTCCCACGTCCGGATGATTACTGTTGGAACTTCTTACGAAGGCCGTGGGATTTCCGCGTTCCGTCTAGGCTACAACCCCGACACGAACAAACCCCGCCCAATGATTCTCATTGTCGGCGGCAACCACGCCCGCGAATGGATTAGTACGTCTACGGTCATGCACATTGCGTATAATTTGATGATCAAGTATGGGACATCAGAGGCGGTGACAAGTTTATTGCAAGACTACGATTGGGTCCTGGTACCAACCATAAATCCGGACGGGTACGTCTACACTTGGGAGTCTGATCGCCTATGGCGAAAGAACCGACAGCCGACAAGTTTCCGCTTCTGTCCAGGTATTGACCTGGACCGCTCGTGGTCGTTCGAATGGGATGGTGATGCAACGCAGTCCAATCCATGTTCCGAGAATTATGCAGGAGAGGAACCGTTCGAAGGCTTTGAAGCACGACAGCTGGCGCAATGGGCTTTGAATGAAACAGAACACAACAACGCACGGATTGTAGGCTTTTTAGACTTTCACTCATACTCACAGCAGATTCTCTACCCTTTTTCATACTCATGTTCATCAATACCACCCACCCTTGAAAGTTTGGAGGAGCTTGGCCTAGGCCTGGCGAAAGTGATCAGGTTAACGACACACGAGATCTACGATGTTACCTCGGCCTGTGAAGGCATCACGACACCCACTAACGGGGAGAAGTCGGCAAAGAACCACTTTCCGGTGGGCGGTAGTTCCGGCGGCAGTGGACTTGACTGGTTTTATCACCAGCTGCGAACCCGATACGCCTACCAGATTAAGCTTCGCGACCGCGGAAGCTACGGCTTTCTCCTACCATCTGAGTATATAGTTCCCACTGGAACAGAAGCCTTCAACGCTGTTCTCAAGCTCGGTCAGTTTCTTATGGAACAGGACCATCCTGGAATCAGGAACATCAACTGGGATGTTGAGTTTGGATTCGACAATGAAAATGAAGATGTTCAGAACTCCGATCAGCAGGGGTATCAAATCGTCCACGACAAGTGGGGACCAATGCAACAACCAATACAACAACCAATACAACAACCAATACAACAACCAATACAACAACCAATACAACAACCAATACAACAACCAATACAACAACCAATACAACAACCAATACAACAACCAATACAACAACCAATACAACAACCAATACAACAACCAATACAACAACCAATAC